>JAKTZZ010000020.1:0-141160 GCA_030579035.1 Gotozyma siamensis
TTGTTAAGACTCCATATGCCATTGGAACCACTGAAGGATGGACCGGTACTGAAACTACCACTTCGGTCACGTCTGATGCAACTACCACATACATGGTCGTTAAGACTCCATATCCTATTGAAGGAACTGAAGGATGGACCGGTACTGAAACTACCACTTCGGTCACATCTGATGCAACTACCACATACATGGTTGTTAAGACTCCATATGCCATTGGAACCACTGAAGGATGGACCGGTACTGAAACCATCACTTCAGTTACATCTGATGCTACTACCACATTCTTGGTGGTCAAGACTCCGTACTCAGATAGCTCTAGCTCTGATGCTTCAAGCACTGTTGTTTCGGCATTGTCCTCCTCCTCTGAATCTTGGACTGGATCTGAGACTCAAGCTCCATACTCCAGAGTCACTCAAGCTTGGACTGGAAGTACCACTAGGGTTTACACTACTGTCGACTCTGATGCAACTTACGTGGTTGTTAACACTCCTTCTGGACCAGTTCCTTGGAGCAATTTCACTTCAACTTCAACCACCACTTTCTCTTCTGGTTCTCTTGTTACTGTTACAATCCCATGTTCTACTGAACCTTGGATCGAAGATTACACAACATCCATCACCACGGTTGGGCCTTCCGGATCATACGTTATTGTGAAAACTCCATCCTCAGAAAGCGGAACATTGATCTCAAAGGCCACTTCAACTACTCGCGTTGATTCTGAAGGTACCACCACAGCTGATATTGAAGGTACCACTACAACTGCTGGCGTTGATACTGAAGGTACCACTTCAATTACTGGCGCTGATACTGAAGGTACCACCACAACAGCTGGTGTTGACACCACAAGTACTGCCACTATTACAAACATCATTCCTGTTGCATCTAAACCTGGAATGAGCACTACTGTTTCTCAACAAAGTGTCTCCTTAGATAACAGACCAACTCCATCATCAATCAGTGTGTTTGAAGGTGCTGCTTCTTTGAAATCAGTTTCCATGAGTTTGTTCTTCGTGGTTATTGGTATGTTATTCTATTAGTCTTTTTGTGACACCCGGGTGATAACTGATTAAACCCTTTTCACTTCGTTATGCTTACTTGTTTCTTAATGAACCTCCTTAACTTACTTGGCCCTTCTTTATTCTTCGAATGGTGCTGTTTAGGGTAAAAAGTTTCAATAATTTCATTGAAATATGGAAGTTTCAGTGATTTCACTGAAACCTCTTCGATAATAAATGATCCCCTTTTTATCTAATTTATTTATCTAATTGTAGCTACGATGGACATTTCCTTTAAATCTGGATTGAATATTTTCCCCGACCATATATGGACAAAGAGTTTTTCTTTTATCTGGACTTTGTTTGTCTTTCCTAAATTCAAAATTTTACTCTCTGTAATGCTGATTATAGACAGTTGAAATGTGTATGGCTCAGAAGAATTCTTCTGGAATCTTAAATTTGATTCCACAGTTTCTCGCAAACAGCAAATCACTATCACTAAAATCACCTTCTCTACCAGCAGCATCACCTATATACACCACATTTTTTGTCTCTAGTTCCTGTTTCAATAATCCTATATAATCTCTTTTAAACTCCTCATACATGCCAATCTCAGGCTTTCTAAATTGCTGTATTGCGGAAGCATCAACATCGAGCTTCCTCTTTGCTGCAGCTGATATTTTGGTACTGGCATAGACCCAAACATTAACAATACCTTCTTTGTTCATTTTATCCAAAATATCATTCATCCTTTTCAAGAACTTGAACATGCTTTTCGAATCCTTCTTATCTGATATCACACCTCCTTGATTAGTGAATATCACGACAGGATGCGAACCTTGGGCCAACTTTATGAGCTTATCGACAACCGTGTCAAAGCACCATTTCCAATCATCGTGCACGCTTGGGAACTTGTTTCCAGATTTTGACTTGACCAATGTAGAATCTAAATCAAAGGAGTAGACTTGTTTGTTAGGCAGTAGGACTGATGTATCTTTTGGATGTATTTTTATTAGTGTATCGTAAATCAGTATGTTATGAGTGCTTGATTTGACTGTTGGAGGCGTAACGGTCTGTATTTGGCGATGTTTTGAAGTGATGGGCTTTGCTGATTTCGGCAGAATGCTCTTCTTGGTCAGATGGCTGATAATATTGCGAGACATTGTTCCAATTAGATCAAATTCTTTGGCAGTTTTTGTCTTCTTTGAAAGTTCATCTTTTAGTACCTCATCGATTGATTTTTTTCAATAATACAAATAAACAAACAACTTCAAAGGCTAATCAACGATACCAATAGAAATGTCATTTGGGAGACGGACGTGGGACAAGGAAGAGTACGCGAAACAAGCGCTTCTGCGAAGACAGAACAAGAACAAGAATGTGGTCAAAGTGGTGAAGAAAACAACAATATCCAAAGACACACTAAATTTTAATAAAGATTTAAACAAGAGACAGATCATCACCGGGAGTGTCTTGAACACAAGAGGGAAATCATTTGGTTTTTACTGTGATGTTTGCAACTTGACATTCAAGGATAACTTGAAGTTTGTTGATCATTTGAACTCAAAACCCCATTTGATTAACTCTGGAGAGTTCGATAATCTAAAGAAAAACGTCACATTGGAAGAGGTTAAGGAACGATACGAGACTATTTGCCGGAAGTTGGATGGACTGCCTTTGCCTGTTGAAGAAGAGAGGGTTGAAGAAAAGAGGGAAGAGAAGAGACAAGGTAAAGAACAAGAAGTTGTTGAAGAAAATATCGATGAAATGAATCAAATGATGGGGTTTAAAGGGTTTAGGTCTACCAAAAAGTAGTGGTGAAGTATAAAAAATGAGATGAATTTATGGAAAAATCAGTGTAGAAATACAAGAGACAGAAAACTACGACAGAAACCAATCTGGTATCTTGGTTCCATATCTCAACAAAGAATATTGTTGCAAAGTTTCACCTTTTTTGTTCTAGCTGTAAAATCATAAAATTAACCATTATTTATAAAACACATCCCCTGGTAATAATTAAAAGATTTAATCAGTTTATTCGTCTTTGACAATGGTACCTTTAGCAGAAACGTAAATACCATCCAAGAATTTTCTGATATCTTTGTTTCTAACTCTACAGATTTGTTGAATGTCAGCAGCGGTTTGAGAAACATCTTCAACAGAGTTACCAGATAAAGTGATTTCATCTTTTTGGGTAGCTGAGAAAGAAGCTTCAACACCTTCTCTGATTTTAACTAATCTGACGTTTTTGTCACCTAAGAAGTTTCTGATTTCAACGTATTTGTCACCATCTTTTTCAATAGTGTTGACGTTAATTGGGAAATGCGCATAAACATATCTCAATTTGTATTCGTAACCTTTAGTGACACCGGTGATCAAGTTAGCAATCAAAGATTTGACGGTTCTTAAAGCAGCAACGTGTTTTCTGTCACCATTGTGGACGGTGATTTGAATTTGTTTCTTGTTTAATTTGGTGAAGGTAACGTTGATGTGGTTCAAGTTTTTCTTCAAGGTACCTCTTGGACCAGTAACAGTGATGTTTCTGGCGTTGATTTGGACGGTGACGTCTTCTGGAATCTCCAAGATTTGATCAGTTCTAATGTATTTCATCTTTGGCTGTAGTTGATGGGGTCTTTTATTACAGATTCAATTAGAGATTTTTCAGAATTTTTCACTTTGTTTGTGTATTCAACACCCATACACCGCATATAATTTTTTTAAGTGTAGGATATTTTAGCCCTATATAGGGTCACGTGACCATAAATGGCGAACTGTTTCAATAGCCCTAAGTACATAGTCTAATCTTATCATTACCGTTGTATTCATTAGCATTCAGTGTGCACTGTGTTTATACTTTCTCTTTAGTTCATTATAGACTTCTCTGATCTTCACATAGTTCATGTGCACTTTCCCTAGGAAGTGATCACTTAATCTTCTATCTGTATCGATTCTACTCAAATAAAATCCACACTTCTCACAAACTTGAAGTTGTTGTTGCGCAGATTGACCAATGAGTTTCTCAGTCAATTCATTAAGTTTCTGAAGTTCGATCTTTTTCAAAAGTTTTGAATTCGATATCTCTCGAGCAATTGTCAGTTTCAGAGAATCATTACCAAAATCTTTCAATTTCAAGAGATTTTTCAATTCATTCATCAAAATGTTCAACCTTGTGTCAATTTCTTCTAACTTCTTCTGTTGTTCACTCAATTTCGATCTTTCTTCCTCAGGATACTCCAATTTCTTTTCAGCAGCTCTAATATTAGCATCACATACTGTAATGAACTCCTCCAGTTTACTCAGCGTTTGTTTTTCGATATTTATAAGATCAGCATCCTCCAGATCAGCACTCAGTTTGAAATTCTCAAACTGGAGTCTATACTTATCCAAATGCACTTTCGAACATCTTCCAAAACTTTCTCTGGTCCCTTGAAACAGATCATATGGACACACTCCCATCAAATATGGTTTACAAACTTCAAAATCTCTAAAACTCTGCTCTTTTTGACGCTTGTACTGGTTTCGGCTGCCATATTTAGCTTCTTTCCCCATCAACTGCTCAATCAACTGCTGTTGCTCGTATCTTCCTCGCATGTTTGCCACTCACTGATCCTCCAATATTGAAACTTGTATATTGGGTTACTAATTTTTGTTTACTTATCTCGAATTCCGACTATACCTGCACCTCGGATCTGAAGACAAGATTTTCCCATTTATAGTGACAACATTAAACAATATCTCGATTAAAGAGGCAATCCAGGAATGGAGAGAGTGAGATTCGTGGGCAAAGTGCTCTCGTACGTTCTGCGAGGTGGGTGTCTTGTCCATGTTGTGCAGTCACAGTTCTACGAGTTCACAGAGACGCGAGGAGAGTCAATGCTACCTACATTACAAGCACATGGCGATTTTGTTTGGTCTTCCAAGTATTACAGAAATGGTAGAGGTGTGTCCAAGGGAGATTGCATTGTGGCACTCAAGCCTACAGATCCAAACCAGAGGGTGTGTAAGAGGATCACCGGGATGCCTGGTGATTTGATCTTAGTTGATCCAAGTTTGAGTATCGATGGTGATCAAGATTCACTAAATAAGTACATTGAGGTTCCGAAGGGACACTGCTGGGTCACTGGCGATAATCTTGCCCATAGTTTAGACTCTAGAAGCTACAACTCTTTGCCATTGGGCTTGATCAAGGGAAAAATCCTAGCAGCTAATGATTTTAATAAACCGATCTATGATGATGGTACGTTTTATGGGTTTAGAAGAATACAGAATAACTACATGCCCGAAGACTCACCAACTAATAGACTATGATGGGTAGTGAAATCTATCAATTTGTTATTGTTTTTTTTGTGGTGGTTCGTTTTTCAGGATCATGAGTGGGTACAGTTCAAAGGTCTATTTATTTCAATGGAGACTCATTTTGTGTATGATACTCATTCATGCTGTGGTCAATTCCACTAACGATTCTTGCTATCTTGACAACTGGCCAAGGTAACGCTCTGAAAAGTGGTAAAAAATTACCATAGAGTGGAACCTTATAATCACCACGTTTACCAGTTTCACAAAATGAGATGATTTTAGCTGCAAGATAACTTGGTTCGATCTCAGGAGCTAGTATATTGGATGGAGTTTTCACATCTTCAAACATCTTTGTCTTTAATTGACCCGAACAAATTAACAATGTCTTTACATTTTCTGAATAATATCCCAATTCATTTGTCAATGCCTCATGCATTGCTATTAATCCTGATTTTGAAGCACCATAAACTGTCAAGTTGGCAGGTGCCATATATCCAAGCACTGAGGCAATGGTGATAATGTATCCTTTCTTCTTGGTGATCATATCTGGCAAGAATAACTGATTAATATAAAGATTTGAGATGAGATTAATATGTATCAATTTCTCAATTTCATGAGCAGTCATTTGCACTAACGGTTTACCAATCATTATCCCTGCATTGTTGATAACACAACTGACAATACCAATTTCTAATTTGATAATTTTCTGAACTTGCTGGATTTGTTCATAGTTTGAAACATCACATTCAAAATAATGAACGAAATTGTACTTGGGTTTATGATCAATATCAATGTCAAAAACCACGATGTTGGGATATCCACGTCTCAATAACTCCACCACGATCTCCCTTCCTAGTCCGGAACATCCACCCGTTATGAGCACCACATCTGTCTTGTCCAAAACGTTCCCAGTTATCTTGTTTGTATAGTAGATAGTTGTGTTTGCAAGTTCATAGATCTTACTCAACATCTGTAAGGATGATAGCTATTATTTTGGCTGTTTCGAGTGATAGAATTCAACAACAAAGATTTGGTTACTGAAATGTAGCTGCAAAAGTTTAGAGGAGAAGGCACAGGAAACAAAAGGGGAGAAGTAGATGTATCATTGAGAGAAATCCTCACTAAAAAATTGTCTTTTGTGGGTTTCCGACGATCAGTTTTGTGTCAAAATAAAATTGACTGGTGAATGCAGGGCTGCAACACCTTGCATTTTTCGGCGAAACAACAACATTGGAAGAAAAAAGGAAATTTCAACTTCTGAATCTGATCAAATTGTTTATTTGTCACTGTCAATAGTTGTTTGATAGATCCGTAGACCGATTTGCTCACATCATTTAGGTTTGAATCCGACAGAAACCTCAGCCATGTCATTCGAAGAGATCCCTGAATTTGTGCGAATCAAGAGAAAGAGAAACCAAGATTCGCTACAGGCATTAAGTAAGTTGAGTGGATCTCAAAATGTGACATCTTTGTTGATTTCACTACCCTTTGACCGAATACTAACCTCTCTAACAGTTTTTGAGCTACCGAAGAGCAAAAGAGTAAAAGATGAACAGTTAGGTGAGTATATTTGCTATTATATCATTTAGGATATGGGCAATACTAATGTTTCATGCTTTAGTCTTCAAACTTCAAAGAACAGACTCACAGAAGGACGTGGATGAAGAATCCAGCAATTTACCATTGCAGCTATTACAACACTCTGAGAAAAAAAAGGTAAGTGGGCTATGAGTTGGGAAAAATAATAATTATGGAGTTAAACTAATTTTAAAACACAGGATAAGGAGAACACATACATAATACCAAAGTCAGAAAAGAAAGATGAGAAACTACCGGAACAATTCACAGAGATGTTAGATACCATTCTGAGCCAAGAAGTTGAAAGTAAAAGTGGACAAGATGTAGAAAGAAAATTAAAGAGAAAGGCACATAAGGGACTTGTCAAAGGCTCAAATATCACCAAGAGTACCGAGTTTGAATTGGAGTACGTTTATGATGTTTATTACCGGGATAAGGCAGTCCAGGAAACATGGGAAGTCAGTAGGATTGGGTATATTAAGTTCGAAGAGGATGCAAATGACTTGGTGAATGGTGATGACGAGGATTCACTGCTTGCTGTTTCTGATGATGAAGATTCAAATGCCGAGGATTTCTATCAGAATGATTATCCTGAAGATGAAGATGCAGGAAATGATAATGATGGTTTAGAAGCAGAGGAAAGCGAGAAAGAAGAAGAGGACGAGGATGAAGAGGAGTTGTTGGTGGAAGTATCAGGGGATGCTGATCAAAATGATGAGTTTGATGATTTGTTCAATAGACACTTTGGTGGAGATTCGAGTAATGGGCCAGGAAAGGATTTTTTACAGAGTTTACAACAGGAATTTGAGAGCGATGATGAAGATGAAGATGAAGAATATTATGCGGGTGATGATGATATGGAAGTCGATCAGATTGAAGGGGATTTCAAAAGACAGAATTTTTTCCCTGGGGAAGAAGATGATGAACTTGCCAAACATCGAGATAAAATATTTGGTAAATTAGAGAAAATGATTGAAAGGGCATGAACAATACGTACATGGACAATTACTCATAATCTAATGTAGTTGGATTAAATTTTTAGTGTTTATATTATTTTACTTATCGATTGAAATCAAGAATTGAAAAATGGGAACATATATCTAAATACATTCTTCTATAACCAACGTATAATAACGCATTAAATATTCTTCACCAGTTTGACATCATTACCTGACGAAGAACATTAAAAAAGCTTTCTGTTATCATAACATCAAGTAAAATGAATAACAGGTTGATAAGCATCGAGCATCAAACCCACTTTACATAATAATAGATTCTTTCTCAACGTTAGTACCAATGGTTTTGTGTGGTAAGACTTTACCACCGTTGACGTAGATTTCATCTTTGACTTTAACATCATCACCCAAGACGGTAGTACCTTCTAATCTAGCCCATCTACCGACTTCAGAGTTCCAACCAACAATGGTGTTTTTGACCCAAGCGTGATCTTTGATGGTGGAGTTAGATAAAACGACGGAGTCTTGGATTCTGACACCGTTACCAATGACAACGTTTGGACCTAAAGTGACATTTGGACCAATTTTAGCACCTTCACCAATTTTAACAGATGGATCAATTAACACGTTACCAACGTGACCTGGGGTTAATTTGTCAGATTTCTTCTTTTCTAAAGATTTTAAGTACAGAGCAGTACCAGCCAAGAAATCTTTTGGTTGACCAACATCCATCCAGAAACCTTCTAAGTCAAAAGAGTATAAAGATTTTTCTTCAACTAAGATTGGGAAAGTTTCTTTTTCAATAGAAGTTGGTTTCAATTCAATCAAGTCAATAACATCTGGGTTTAAGATGTAAAGACCAGCATTGATTCTGTTACCAACGAATTCAACTGGTTTTTCAACGAATCTGTCAATCAAGTTTGGTTGAGCAATGTCATGAACAATAACACCATATTTAGATGGTTCGTCAACTTTGGTAGCAACAATAGTACCTCTACCACCGTGGGCTTTGTGGAAAGCAACTAATTCTTCGAATGGGTAATCACAGATAACATCGGAGTTTAAGACAAAGAATGGAGAGTCATCTTTCTTCAAAACTTCTTCAGCTAATTTCAAAGGACCAGCAGTTCCTAATGGTTCAGTTTCAACAGAGAAAGTGATTGAGACACCGTATTCTTTTTCATATTTTTGTAAAGTTGAAACCATGACTTCTGGTCTGTAGTTGACAGCTAAGACAATGTCAGTGACACCAGCTTTGGCCAAAGCTTCAATTTGATGCAAGATCATTGGTCTGTTAGCGAATTCAACCAAAGGTTTTGGGACAGTTAAAGTAAGAGGTCTCAAACGGGTACCGTAACCACCGACAAGAATTAAACCTTTCATTTTGTGCAATTAAAATATGTGTTTTAGAAAATATGAAGAATTGACTTCAGAGAAGGGAATTTTTTGAAACGTGAGAATTAATTTGGAATTTGTTTTTGTTTTTATACGTCGAGTTTTTTTGTCGGCGTGGAAAAAAGAAACAAATTTCGTCTCGTGTTTGTCCGCGTTTTGTTTTTAGTTTTCAATGTAAAAAAATGGAGAACGAACACGTTGCGCGTTTGGGACGTGTTTAATGGTGGCATGGGTGTCATTATGTAGAATAATTAGTACTTTCAGCTCATCAGTAGCTATGAACTCGCCCTTTCCAATTTGAATGAGCTCGATACGCCAACAAACAAGTTGTGTATTTCGATTTGTCCTGCTTACATCAGCGCTTTTCAGAAATTTGTCTCAAATCTTCGGACATTTCCTGCAGAAACAAGGCACGAATTCAGGACAACGGACGATTTTTAGCTTCAAAAAAGTGACAAGATCTGTCTACTTTTGTCCATTTTTGTGCCGTTTTAGGAGTCTGGCCTCATCTACGAGATCTAAGGTTTGAACTTTGTAGGTATTAAGCTTTATTATTTACAGCTACAAAAATCTGAGGTTCATTTTAGCATCATTTTCTGAGTTGTTTCTCAACAGCCATCACGCTGATTCGTTTGGCGAAATCAACCTTATTAGCGATCTTGTCTTGCGTTGTTTCACCATTTTTGATAGTTGGCAGCCCAGAAAACAGTGCCTCTCTTCTCTTTAGCAACTCGTCTCTTCTCTGCAATAGTGGTTCAAAATGAACTAGTTTCTTGTATCTTCTGACTTCTTCGTTGTTAAAGATTATATCACTGAGTTCACTTCCAGTAGTCACATTGACAATTTCTTCCTTTGGTTCAACAGATTGTTCATCAAGTGTCAGTTTTAGTTGTGGATAGATCAAATCATCATCATTGATCAATTTTTGAATTCCATAATTGCGTTTAGGTACAGTTGGTAATTTAGTTTGACTGAAACTGTAATTGGATGAATTACCACTAGCTTTTCTGACTTTTGAGTATTGTGAAGAATCAATCATGCTTGGTCTTTCACGAACTCGTTTATTCACATTAGGATCCTGTTGATAATTAGATTTCCGTTGTGTTGAATAAGTATTATCATAATTATAATCATCTTTGTTGTATGATGAATAGTTGGAACGATTCCCAGAAACAGAACTCTTATCATTTAGGTTTCGTTGTTGAGAAGATTCGAAATTATTGTTTGCTTCGGATTTTTGTGATGATTGTGAGTTTGGATATGGTCTTTGAAATTGTTGTGATAGGTATTGTTGTGAATTCTTATATCCCTGGTTAGACATGTGTGGCTGTGATCTCTGTTGTTGTCGATGAGAATATTGCGATTGTTGTGGATGCTGCTGTTGTGAAAAGTACTTTTGTTGTGAAGGATATTGTAGTTGGGAATATTGCTGGTGGGTAGCTTGCGGAAATGGTGAAGGAGCTTCCTGAAATTGTGGTGGTGGTGGTGGTGGTGGTGGTGGTGGATTATATATTGACACCTTTGGACTGGTTATAGCTTGAGGAATGCTTTGTTGGTTTCTTTGTTGATTAGGATGATTATTTTGCTGTGATGAACCATATTCCCCATAGGGATGAGATGGTGTACTTGGGAAATTCCTTCTTGTACTTCGTCTTGTAGTGAATGGTTCAGATCTTTCTTGATAATCAGGCTGAAGTACCTCAGGAGGTTGAAACTGGTAATCACTTTGAGGAGCTTGGTGTTTGTTCTGTTCAGCACCGTTATTGCCAGAGTAAAATTGATGCTCTTCACTTCTGCTACCTGAATTAGGAAGATATTCTGCACTTCTGACACTTGCTTGTGGATTCGTACGATATTCCGCACTTCTGACACCTGCTTCTGGTCTTCTACTCAATTCTGGGTTCAATAACCCTGGAAATACTGGTGGTTTTTGAGCTGCCCAAGTCGTCAACAACTTATCAATCCGAGGACCATAAGCATTGAAACGCGCTCTAAATTTTTGTAATGTTGATCCAATCATTGAGAATTCAGCCATTTGATGATCAACATCCTTGAGTTGTTCGAGTCGAAGAATCAAATTCTTGATTTTCTTATTCTCTGAAACGTTGATTGATCTCATCAAAGCAAGATATTTTTCTAATTCCCTTCTAATGTTTTTCAGCTCATCAATAGTTTTGTTTCTTGCTCGAAGGTTCTGCGTCGTCTGAGCGCTATGCTGTTGTTGTTGCTGCTCCAACTGCAGTTGTTGGAGCTGCGAATATGGTTGCCGAGGTTCTTGCTTTTGAGTATCCTCTTCAGGAATGGTGACACCCTTTTCTGACTTCACCACATTATTTCTAGCCACATCGAAAAGCTCATCGAAATCTTCATAATCATCATCACCATCAGTATTGACTTCAATCACTTCATGGATTCCTGATTCATTCTTATTTAACCTTATTGACTCCTCGTCATCAGCACCATGTTGAAATAAAGGTTGATCATCTTCAGAAGAACTATCCTCGTTGACAAGAAAGTTCTCCTTGCTGGTTGATCCAGGCTTTTCGGAGTCGGCGAAGAACTCATCTTCTTGAAGTACATTGACTTCATCACCTTCATCATCTTCTTCTTGCGGTTCAAGTTCTTTGTCGTTGAGATAGCTTAAAATACTTTTGGAAAGATCTGTTTCCTCGATCATCATATTTCTGAACAAAAGTCTTGCATCTCTACCTGATATCCACATCCCATTTAATGTGATAGCTCTGGAATTAACAACAGGTTCACAATCCATACTTTGAACATAATCCCTGTAATATAATTCGTTTTGGGTGAACATGACTGGATCATCTTTACCAAAATCCAGTAACTTAACTCTCAGCAAGCAACACACTGTGACCAAGGTATACCCATTAATCCAACCATCAGAGTATCTTCTCACCAACACAGCCACATGCCACGCGTTCTCATGCTCTTGAGTGAGTTCAGATCTAAATTGTTTTTTCTGTACCAGTTCATCAGTGAGAAATGACACCTTCTTGCTTGTTACTTTCTTTATATTTGATAATCCTTGTGGCACTGCCGGAGCTTTACCGCCACTGAAGGATTTAGGAAATCCAAAGAATTTATCGTCACATTTAGAAGCCTTCCAGTAAACTCTTTGAAAACCAGTAATTCTATCAACTGGAATTTCACCAGCTTGATCAGGAGACAATGAAAAGTCCAAAATAGGTTTCAATCTTTTCACAATTCCATGTCTTCTGCAATACTGCTTGACAATTGCATGATTCAACCAAAACCCACCACAAAGTGTATGATCATTTCTCTCATTGATCTGACTACTATAATTGGCTCTAAACTGGTTGTAGAAGTTTCTCTCCTGAAGGGCCACTTTTGCCTCTTCACCTTTAAGCTTATCATAAAAGACAAATATCTGTTTCATGTTGATTTGGTGACTGTTGACGTCTCTCAATATTCTAATATTCATATCAATTGTAGCAGAAGCAAAATATTCCCAAAATTGGCGTCCCGAGTATTGAACCAAAGCGATTCTCTCAAATGCTAGAATTGGCCAGACTTGGTGGTCAATATTGTGCAAGTTTGCCAGCTTTCTAGCGTCTTTCAGCGTGATCCAGATACCATTGTAACGAGGCTTGGTAGGAGCTCTTTCTTTCTGGAGCCTATAGCCCAGAGTCCTGTGTAGTTCTGATTCTAAATGGGCAATGTCAATGCCCTGCTTCTCCAGCAATGGGAAGAAGAGCGATACGTTAACCCAGGATCCAATTTTCCTCCTGACATACTCTAAGTTGTTCACTGTGTCCTTGTAGATGTAGAACTCATCGTTCTTGTACACTTCGGAATCCAGCTGCACAAACCTATCGATGCTCGGCTCCCGGATTGACGATGTAGATCCCGACATCTTTGGTTTATTCACTAATGGTATTCTATTGCAATGTGATGGTTATGAGTGTTTTCATTTGTTTATTTTGCAGGCCGGGTAATGTTTTTGTTTTGAATTCATAAAAAAAACATTAATGGGGACACATTACCCAGTGAAATAGTGATAGCTTCCAGCTTTTAGTCCCTGTTGAAAAGGGATTCATCCGCTGCTTAGAACACGAATACAATTTCTATCTTATCTACTCTCTGTGGGAAAAATTGGACTGTTTTGGGACAAATATCAAAGAACGGAGTACCTCATATCATAACCATCACATACTAATCCGTTATCAGGATGGATAAGCTCAACCAGATATATTCGGCCACGTACTCGGGGGTGGACGTGTACGAGCTCATTGTACACTCTGGGTCAGTGATGAGACGGCGAGCTGACGGATGGGTCAATGCAACACATATCTTGAAGGTGGCCAACTTCCCCAAGGCCAAAAGGACAAGAATATTGGAAACCGATGTGCAGACTGGTGAGCATGAAAAAGTTCAAGGTGGGTACGGTAAATATCAAGGGACATGGGTCCCATTGGAGCGTGCACGCAGTCTGGCGAAAGAGTTCGAAGTGTATGATACTCTAAATGGGTTGTTATCTTTGGAAAGCACCAATGGTGCTAACTCACCACCACCAGCTCCAAAACATCAACATGCCTCAAAGAATAGCTCACTTATACCCAAGTCCCTATCACAGGCATCGACAAGAAGGGCAGGCCTTGCAAGAAAGACGGCTAGTATGCCTGCCTTAAGGGCAAAGAAAGATAAAGATCCTGGGTCAACAGTGCCCAAGAAGAGAGGAAGACCAAAACGGTTAAATGGTTCGGCCACTGGGCCAAACACTGGAGTCTTTGTTGGCAAGAAGATCAGTTCAGTAAGATATGCTGATGATGACTCAACGATGTTTGACGAAACAACTGTCAATGTTGGAGAAAATAATGATTACGAAAATGATGAAAATGCTCAGCTCTTGACAAACAT
This sequence comes from Gotozyma siamensis, assembly GCA_030579035.1. NCBI lineage: Eukaryota > Fungi > Ascomycota > Saccharomycetes > Phaffomycetales > Phaffomycetaceae > Gotozyma > Gotozyma siamensis. The sequence continues at coordinate 14,120 of JAKTZZ010000020.1, forward strand.
TAGTATAAATGATGGGTTATCGAGTGACATTGATGAGAATAACAATCTAGAATACCTAAGCTCATCGTCTCCTAGTGAATTTATGTCTGATACAGATTTGGCAAACGCTTTAAAATCACCAAGTCAAAGAATAAATCAGAATGCAAGAGAGAGTTTAGAAAAAGCCATAACTTCTCAAGTGAAGAGTATAAATAAAGGAGAGAAATGGTATGATACTGATGGTGAATATATTTCCAGACTTTTAGAGTACTTCATGGCCCCAATGGAGCAACCAGGTACCAATTCAATCTCATCAGTTCCTGAATTCATCTTGAACCCACCAAAGGGTATAAACTTTGATCAAGTCATTGATAAAGACGGGAACTCATTGTTTCATTGGGCTTGTTCTATGGGAAATGCTGCAGTTGTTGAAACTTGGGTACGGCTTGGTGCTAATTACAGAGTTATCAACAATGCTGGAGAGACACCATTAATGCGCTCTGTCCTTTTTACGAATTCTTACAATCATAAAACATTTCCAATACTACTTGATTTATTAATTGAGACTATCTTTGAGTTTGACTCCACTAATAAAACTGTCTTGCATCACATTGCCAAGGCAGCTACTTCCAAAAACAGATTCAATTCAGCTTATTATTACATGGATGTTTTACTTGCCAGACTCTCTGCACAATCATATGAGAGATTGAATGGCTTCCTGAACTTACAAGACAACAACGGTGACACTGCCCTTCACATATGTGCTCAACATACCAACAGAAAGTGTATCAAATTACTACTTGAGAATAAAGCCAAACATAATGTTAAGAACAATCAAGGTTTCATCGCTTCTGATATACTACTAAGAAATGATAACACACCAAGAATCCAACAACGATATGAGTTGCATATGAGAAACCAACGGGAAAAAGCTCTCCGGGACCAAACAGCTCAACAACAACGTTTACAGCTCGAAAATGACAGTTTATATTTCATAGAACCACATGTTTCTGAAGCAGCCATTGAAGCTACTCACAAAGTTTCAACATTTTTAATTGATTCTTTAAATGAACTTTCTGTTGCATATGATAAAGAATTACACAGAAAAGAATCAGACGTTCAAGAAGTGCAAGAATTATATCAGAATATGAATCAGGATATTAGAGTAACAAAATTGATGACTGAGAATCATTTAGGTGGAAAATTCACCGATGAAGAAGTCAAAGATCGTTTATCATCATTGAAAACAGAATTAAGTCGATATGGTAAAACAGTAAAACATGACAAGAAAAAACTGAAATACATACTTGAAAGATCTCAAAACAAGAAACTAAAGAAACTAATTGGTGATTATGGACCTAAACAGGATGAAGATCTCTTAATCTATGAAGGATATGCAGACTACAAAAAATTGCATGATGTTGTGTTACTATCTAGACTTCAAATGCAAAGGAAGAGACTTATTTCAGAGATTTTGAAACGTGAAAGTGAAACGTTCAACAATTCAAAGATGCAAAAATACAAAAAACTGATATCTGCTGCTTCTGATGTCGCTGTTGAAGAAGTTGAAGAGAAACTTGATGGCCTGCTACAAGAAATCGAATCAAACGCGTATGGAGAGGAAGAAGAAGATGAAAATGAAGAAAATCGGCCCACTTAATGCCCCTAATTTAATGCTTTGTGTACTAATAATTAATGAATACCATTTTTTTATGATTTCCCGATTCGGATGCTTAGTCAGATATTTTTTGACACAAAACTCGTGATAAGCAGCAACACTTGTAAGTACATCCAAATACCGAGCAAGATACGAACAAACTGTTATTTGGTGCATTTTCATCACTACAAATGTGGTTTTTGGCCAATAAGTTACTGCAGACACTCATTTCCTCGGTGGTTTTTCTCTGCGTGACGTTAAACCTGAAGGAAATGGTGGACCTGGGGTCTCGGCAGGCGATTTCTCAGAGTTTGTACAACAAGTTATCCAGAGAGGCACACTTGATGGATATAGCGTAAGTTTAATACTTATTCAGAGTGCAAATTTTGCGGCTTGAGTAATGGGAATACTAACGTATCTGCAGTTATTGTATATCCCCAGTGGCCAAGATCAGATACCCTTTTGACTGTGAAAATGGATGTGAAGATTTCCCAAACATGGAAATCATCGATCAGTGGGGAACAGATGATATCAATATCATACCCAGAAGTTTCGAGACATCAGGATATATTGCCACCGAGAAAGTATCCAAAGAATTGTACATCGTCCTCAGGGGAACAAGAAGTTTCAAAGATAGCTTGATTGATATTGGTGTTGAGATGATGGATTACGTCGTTTCTAAAATGAATCCAAACAGTGATAAAAAATTTGGTTGTGAACTAGTTGAAGGTAGGTGTAAAGTACATAGTGGGTTTCATCAGGCTTACAAACTGACATGGGAGAGGATCTCCCCCACATTAGAGGTTGTGAAGGAACTGTTTCTAGAGAAAGGTTACACAGTCAAGATCTTGGGGCATTCCTTGGGAGGATCAGTCTCTGTTTTGTTATCTATTGGAATGTTAAGCCAGTTTGGAAACGATATCGATATTAGTTGTGTTTCGATGGGTCAGCCAATGATAGGCAATGAAAAGTTTGTTGAATATGTCAATGATAAGTTTAACTTGACGCAGCCATCTGATTCTAACTACTATAGTTCTTTCCAGACAGGCAAAATCATCAGAGTTTCCCATTTAGATGATCCTATTGTCAAGATGCCATTTGATGATCATCATTTGATTGGAAGAGAAGACTATCATCATTTTAACAACGAAGTGTTCATCAATGAATTGGGAAACCAACCTCCAGCTTCACAAAACGTTTATTATTGCCAGGGTAATAACGATTTCAAATGTGCATATGGCATGAGATTCTCTTCCAATAACTACGAACATCTAAACTATTTTAGAAGAATGGGAAGATGTGGATTTGGATACTAAAAATTCAAGATCTGAATCTGAATCTTGGCACATCATCATCATCGTCATCATCATCATCATCATCTTCTTCTTCTTCTTCTTGATTGTTATCATTAATCATTAAACTACTCGCATGACTGCTTGGTCTCGACCCAAAGTTACCAGTAGCTGAATTAGCTCCTTGTGGGAGCCTCTTATTTGCATTATTGTTATTAAACCTTCTAAACTCAGGGACACCCGAGTTAGGAGCTTCGATGACTCTAACATTCATACCTAATCCATCAGCATTGTGAATCCCTTCTATATCTGTAGTAAACTGGAATCCTGCTACTTGATCATCGTCTTCCAAATCTGAATCATCAACAAACAAAGCCTCTGTCCGCACATTGAACGAGTTTTTATTAGCACTTCCTGAGGTTGAATTGACTGAACTTGGAAGTCTTTGTGCTCTTTCTTGACTCATTTGTTTCTTTTGGTTTTCAAGAGCTTCCAGTTGTTTATTGAGCTCGTTACTCTCCAATAATTCATCATTCGCAGTCCTTTTGGTTACTTTATCCAGATCAACTAGCTCCATAGGAACATAGTTTCTGATTTGAGTTCGAACAAACGTATTAGTTGCTGAACCACCGATTTTTTTGGTGGTTTTAACAAATACTTTAAAATTCTTTCTGCCTGTCCACTCTGGATCCCAATAGTTATGTTTCATTTGTTGTTGAAGAGTAGTTTTTTCAACTTCGTTTCGTTTCTCTTTTGGTTTTCTAATGGTAATTTCCACAGTTTCAACAATTGCTAAATCTTTCAATGCCTGTATTGCCTCATCATCGATATTTTCAATTGATCCTAGCTCTTCCTGGATCCTCTTATTAGCCTCTTCTTTGGTACTTTGAGCAGCCGCAAGAAAAGAATTTTGTTTAGGTACAATTTGTTTCACCACTTCGGTAGGCGCTGTGGGTTCTATAGGTTTTGATTCTGTTTCTTCTTTTTTTTGTGCTTCATGGGGTATCTGATTTTCTTTCTTTTGGGTAGAGGGTATCTGAGCAACCACATCTTGAGAGACTTTCAATCTAAACTCATCAGCTCCTTGTATCAGTCCATTAATCAATGGTTTAACTCTCGATCTTGATTTTTTCTTTGGCGGTTCCAAATTCTCATCAGAATTTTCTTCAAGTTCTTCATGAATGGTATTCATCGGTATTCCCTCAACTTCAACTTTCAAAGGATCTTCAACTTGAGTAGTAGCCGGACTTCCACCCCCGAAAAAGTCGAGACTATTCAACGCCTGAATTTTACTTCTTCTCTTCTTTTTAAGTGGTTGCACTGTCTCATTGGCTACTGATGGTAGCTTGGGTATTCTTTTTCTTGTCAGTATTTCAATGTTCAAATTTAAAACAGAATTAAAAATGTCTTCGTTATTGACCAAATACAGACCCAATTGTTTAGCAGATTGGTTCAAGAATTCTATCAAAGGTCTAGCTTCAGTGGTATCAGATAGTTCTGGTTGAACAATCACTGGTTGTTTCCCTGACTTGACGAGGTTCTCCACATACTCCACTAGTATATTGATATTCAGATCTGTGGGTTCATAAAAGTTGGTGTCGGTAGCACCTAGATGCAAAATAGGAGTGAGATAATTATGTTGAGCTTTGTCAAAGAAAATGAACGTGAGGTCTTTAAGTAGATTCTTCCTCTCTTTCTCGATTATACATAATTCATCTAGTATGAAATCAGATGACTTGGGGAAATTCGTTTCATAATCTTCTTTCGAAAAGTTCATATTGTCTATTAGTGAGTCCAGGTACGCTGGAGTGTTGACTGGAATGCAAGATAGTAGTGCGGCAAGGATATCCAGCGAGCTGTCCATTTGGCTTTTGATGAGATGTGTGGTTTCTGGAAGGTATGTAACAGTATATGGGATCCCCAAACTTTTCAGTCCTGTTTGATACTGTGAGACCAGATCATTGCTAATCTTGAAAAGCATTGGCCTGTTGTAGAACTTGATAGTTACACCGCTTATTTTGATGAATGTGGTCTTGTTGAAGACCATGTAGTCTTGTTTTTGTCTCTGCTCTTTGGACTGTTTGGACAAATCCAGCAACTCATCATCGATTGTTGCGGAGTTTCCCAGAACTTTCAGTTTCAGCACCGGAGACCTCAATGGGAAGTCAAATGGATCAATTGTGAACTTTAAATGTGTAGCACTTATTGTTGGTTTGTCTACTTTGAAAGTGTTCTTAGAGCCCCTTCCGAGTGAGAAATCGGCCCCAGTTTCGAGAAACCCCGTCCTCGTGTATGTAGTCCCATCTTTGAGTTTGTGGCTGTACTTCAACCACCACATTGCCTGTCCAATTTGTGTCTGATATCAATAATAAAACATCATCACTTCTTATAAGCACTAAAATCACAATAGGAAAACATGACTAAGCGGCCCGGGTAACCTTTTCAGTTTTTTTCCAAGTTTCGGGCCAATCACGAAGTGAAAAGTTCAATATACCAATAAGAAGTGCAATTCACCACCTCAAAATGGCCCAATCCGATGAACTATTTCAAGATTCCTCTCTAGAGAACCAGTCCACGAAGCCTCTGCTCTTGAACAAAGTGACAATTTCCGGGGCCGAGTTTGCAGACAGTTACTACAACTCGCTAGTTGCACCTTTACTCCAAGAGAGAAGATCCAACCTCATCCCATTGGCTCAATTAGACAACGAGCTAGATATTCTACACAACAGATTGGCAGGAACTGGTCTTTTCAATTCCGTCTCAGTGGAAGTTGAAGCTGCCAATGACCTTTTAGCACCAGTCACCAATGGAGAAACCAACTTCTACTCAAGCATAATCCCAGTCAATGCCAACATCAAAGTAGAACAATTACCAATCTTCAAATACTCTTCCTCTACCAAAACAACTGAATCTAACGCCACTTTCGGGTTCCGTTACCTAGATCCAAATCTACTCAAGAAAGCATGTCCCTTGTTAGTCGATATCAATCTTAATTATGACCTTATCAGCAATTCCATCAGCAGTAAGGTCTGGAATTTGACACTGTTGAAACCATTGGACAAATATCCAAACACAAGAGCCATTTTTGGCCCAGTTATTTCCTCCATCGATGCCAGCTCATGGGCTAATCATGAGCAATACGCCGCTGGTGCCTTGGTTGGATTACAATCTTTCAAATCACACACCTGCACCAAAGGACCAGCAACAAGTCTCTTCACAACCGACATCTCCTTCATCAACAGACAAATTAGAAACGTTTCTCACTCTGCTAGTGACTCAGTGCGTGCTGGTGCAGGCAGTGATTACAAACTAGGTGCTAATTTCAACTATACATTCGACTCCAGATCTGCGCTAAGTAGATTCGTCACAGACGGTGTCTTACTTGAGTTCACCAATGAGCTCGCAGGATACAACACTGCCGATATCTTTGCTGATCAAAACAACCATACGCCATTAGAATCATTCAACAAATCCATCCTGAGATTTCAAGGTTTTAAATCATTCTTTAACGATACCATCACTGCGGAACTTGACTTTGAATCAGGTGTCATTTTTCAAAAATCTGACGATTCAATCCCATTGATCGACAAGTTTACAGTGGGTGGTCTCAACTCATTAAGAGGTTTCAAACTGAACTCTATTGGTGTCAAAGACGGTTCTGATTTCATCGGTGGTACATCCTCTTTCAGAACTAACTTCTCCTTATACTCCAAAGTTCCTAACATTGATTCATCAAACCCATTGAGGTTACACGCATTCGTTAATGCAGGTGATGTCTTTGACTTCAAAACCTTCGGAGACTTCCAAAAATATGCATCCAGTGGTTCTTTGCTCAACAATACTCCTTTGGCAACTGGTGTGGGATTGATCTACCGTGGTGAAAATGCTATTGCTGACTTGAGTTTTAACGTTCCTTTGAACTTGAGAAGCTCGGATGTTGCCAAGCCAGGATTCGGTTTCTCAGTTGCTTTGAAGTTAGCCTAGATTAGATGAATATTCATTAAAAATTACCAAAAATTTGTATCATTATATCACTTATCAAGATTTGTTTAAATAAATACACGACAGATTACATTAATCAGCTACGTATTGGTAAGTAATACTAAAATAAAATTTATAACACAGTAATTGAACTAATACACAGGAGGTTAGTTCTCTCTTTTCTTTATTTCTTAACAATTCTCTTTCATCACAAATATGCCATCCATAGGATATCACTGGCAGCCAAGTTTCTTGGGTTGACCGCTTGTTGAATAAAATCAAGAATGTTCTGAGTGGCAACATTGTTGCCATTAGTGGTGCTGATTTGTTGAACCTTCTTGCAAATCAGTTCAACATTGACACGGACAATTTCACGTAATTGAGGTTCTTCTGCAGATGGACGATGTTGTTGAGTGTACCAAGAGATGGTTTCATCACGAACAAACAATGGTAAGTGTAAAGTCAATTCTGATTCAGGTTCAGTCAAAGCCTTTGCAATAGATAACATATGAACAGACAAGATACCTTCCAAACCAGCTTCACCAATCAACTGTTGGATGTTTGGAGTTAATCTGAATGGAACACTTTCAGTATTGTAAAAGATTGGTGCTGCATTTTGAGTACCAGAATCCAGATCAGAGTTAGCGAAGAAGTTGGAATTGGCCTTAGTACTTGAAATCTTTGATGGTAGCATTTCAAATGTGGTAACAGAACCAGAATTCTCATTGATACTGATTTTATGAGGCTGACGAGCTGAAATACTCATCATGTATGTCATGAAGATAAATGATGCATATTGAGAAGTGAATTGTTTTCTAAATAGCCAGAAATCTTCAAATTTGGTGTAAAGATCAGTGAAATGGGTTTTGATTATGGAACTTGGAACCAATAACGATTGGATAGCACTGAAGATTTCAACTCTAATATTCATGATATCAGGTTTTGGTAAGTGTGGGTCAAATGCAGCTCTCATCTTTTCGTTGAAGTAGATCAATGGTTCATCACTGTTTAATTCTTTCTTGTTGCAATGATCTTCATAAATTTCATATAATGAGGATAAAGCAGGTGTGTCATCCATAATACGAATATGTGGAGCTAAAGGAACGGCAACTGGTAATGTGAACTGGATGTTTCTCTTTCTAGTTTGAACCTTCTTTGACAAAGTATCATTTAAAATACGGTACAACTGGAAGATTCTTTCTTCTCTTCTGCAATGTCTTGCAGCTGGATATTGAACCGCAAATTGGTGCAAACTACCATCATGACCACGGATCTTGATACGTTTGTAACAGGCATGAGTTCCTCTAATCAATTCCAGGGTTGGCAAAAATCTTTCAATCTTAACAAAGTGAGAGTTATTGTCCTTATTCAACAAGTATTGGCCTGGAATCTCGATATCTTCGAATTTCTGATGATGGAATTCACTCAAATGAGGACAGACACTTTCTAAATTCACTGATGAGAATCTTCTGTCCAGCTTATCTTCCAAACGATCTCTCCATTTTCTTAACTTCAAAATGTAAATGTGTAAGGTTGGCTTATTTGCAATAAAATCTTTGACAAACTCAGATCTGATGTGTTTTGGCAAAATTGTATCAGCAAACCTAGAGATGTTGGTTTCAGTACTGGATGGTAGTTTGGCATCTTCTCTTGGGTTAGCCAAACGGTTGAAGTATTGAATACCATCATTCAACAGAGCCATCACCAGTCTATATGCATCTTCATCTGCACTACATTTGAATCTATGGTTTATTTGATCTACCAAAGATTCCAATGACAATGCCAATAACGGGTAAGCAGTCTTCAAAATTCCCATAATCTCATCGACATATTCCCATGGTTGGCGAATCGAGCCATTTTGACCAATCGAAGTCTGTGAGCTAGGCTGGCCATTGAGTTGAGGAGAAGAATGAGACTTATCAGAAGATTGACTTTGTGATTGACCATTGGTACTCTGGAGTGAGTTACTAACAGCGGAGCTCTGTTGGACACCATTTTGACGGTTAACAACTTGCCTTTGAATAACACCAAAATCTTCCTTTGTTGTACGCAATTGGAAGTGCAAAGCTTGTGGATAAGTCTTAGCAATTCTGATCAAAATTTGACGAACAAGTTTAGCTTCCTTGTGAGATAATGACGTTAACAATTGAGGAATAAAAGTGATCCAATACCAGACTGGAACTTCACCTCTATAAGATTCGAATGCTTGAGACAATGAACCGTTCTTATCATCCAAGCTAATCAACCATAAGATACGAGATAACAAGCTTCTCGCTTTACCATTCTTGTACAAACCAGCAGCTTGTAAGAAACAACTGATTGCATTGTTGGCATAAACCATTTCATTTGGAGATTCTTTCAAACGACGGTCGTTGAAGTGACCCCATTCAGCCCAAGCTTTAGCCAAGTTCAAATCAATTTGAACAGCAGTAGCAAAAGCTTGATTAGCCTCGTCCTGTGCTTTCAATTTGGCTAAGAACATACCTTTCAAAGTGAAAAACTCTGCTTTTTGTTGGGTGGCAAAGTAAACCAAATTGGTGTTACTGATAACATCTAGACCAGTGTTCAATTCATTTGGATTTTGGTAATGACATTTGGCTTGCTCTCTCAACTTCAAGAATGCCTCTTGAATTTCAATGTTAGGCAAAGTGTAAATCTTCGTCAATTGATTGATACAAACTTCTGGCATATTGTGTTTACGAGCAACGTGAGCGAATCGATTGATAACCCAGGCGATTTCATGATAACCTCTGTAAGCATAACTTGAAACATTACTATTACCGCTAGCTTGCTGTAAAGCAGGAATGAATGGCATATAGACTTTGTTGATAACACCAAATGCATGCTGTCTCCATGTCACCAAATCATTCCAAATATTGATGTCATCCCAGACATTTGGTAAACGCTCTCTCCAGGCTTGCAAAACTCTCTTCAACTCTTGAGATTTGTTGTCAAGATTTTGGGCATTTGTGGTAAGCAATGAACCATAGACTTGGGAAGCTTCCATAAATTCAACGTATTGTTGGAACGAATGCAGTAACGGAACATGAGCATTAGTGAACCTACTTGGGAGAGCATGCCATTTGTTCAAGGCTAATTGAATACCTTCATCGCATAATTTGGATAGATCTTGAAGAGTTTCCTTTTGCTGTGAGAACCCTTGCAAACATAAAAATGTTTCAAATATACGACGACGAGGAGTAGGAACATCCATGACAGTCTTAACAGATTGTTCTAATGGTTCTTTATCCGCAGACCAATCAGCAACTCTCCAACCACATTCCAAAAGCAAGTCAGTGAAGCCTTCATGTTTGGCCAACTCAGTCAAGATATCCCAATGTTGTAGCTTTTCAGCACATAAAATCCAATTATCTTCCCATAATGAATATTCTGATTCACCATAAGGTAAAGTACCACTTCTAGCCTTGATTTGAGCAACTTCATACAACTGTAAAGCTTTATCCCATAAACCTATTTGTTCATACGACAATGCTGCATTGGTCTCTTGATATTTAGCTCTTCTTCTCCATTGACCATAGAACATATCATCTTCCTGCAAAGAAGCATACATTTCAACCAAGGCATCCTGATTGATTTCACGCACAACAGTATTTTCAACAATAGGACGTTCCTCAATAGATTCAAGAATGTTCAAAGCTGGATACCAAGCATCAAAAGTTGATCCCAAATATTTGACTAGATGAGGAGGCAACTGCAAGTCTGGACATTGGCCAATACCTTCCAATAAAGATTGAATGACGTTTGGTCTAGCTTCAGCTTGACGAGTATGGTAATCTTTTGATAACAAAAGAACTAATGCCTCTTTGAAACTTTGAATTTCACGACGACCGATGGAAGTATAGACGACTGGGAAGACGTTGATCCACGTTTGGTGAACAACTGCAGGACTTTTATAGAAAAGATCAACCAAAGGAGTTAAAATATCACCAGCTTTGATGGTACTGGCTTGATTTAAGAATTCGGCTTGTCTGGAGATCAAATCATCAATACCTTCGGATGGAATAGCACCAGTATCCTTAACTATAGACTGAATTTGATTCAAGAGTGCAAATTGATAAGAATTTTCAAATTTCAAAATATGATCATGATTGAAAGATCCATAGAACAATTGCAAAGCCTGATTCAACCAGTTGTAGTCTGCTAAGAACTCCCAATTTTGTTCTCTTACCACATAATTCAATCTCTTGCCAATGTCTTTCTCTAAACTTTCATTCAAAATCGACATTAACGTGGTTCTGATACCAACATCAGCCAAACGAGTACCCACGAGGAACGGTTGTTCCATTCTAACAGTAAGCTCGGTACAAGCCATGGACTTGTCCTCAAAGATATCAACAATGATTTGATAGAATTCTTTGGACAGTGTCATCTCACCTCTCAATTCAAAGACCAACATCTTGATCAAAATTGCTGCTTTCTCCTTGACAGTTGGGAATAATTCAGCTGGTGAGAAGACCCAACTTCTAACAATATCGATGATGTTACCCAGTAATTTCACATCCAGTGAGCGATCAATCAATTGAGCCAAAAGTGTCAAAAAGATACGACGCTGGTCACTAAGAGAAGAGATTCTCATTGATGAGATGTAAAGAATTTTACCAAGGAGTTTGGTGGTCATCTTGGCTTCAAACTCAGCTTGAGGCGAGTTTGGATCTGATTGTGAGATGGAAATGTGATCTTTGCAAATCTTGGCAAACGTTCTAATAATGCTTTGAATCAATGGATCTAGACTCTTTGGGTAATGATTAGCTAAAGTCCATGCTAAAGTGACACCAGCAGCAATGGAGTTGGTGTTTTGCAAATCTTCAGCAACGATGTGACTTAACGAACTCAAGAAAGATTTGACTTCCTCGCTTTGAGTTTTCTCATCAGTACCACCTTCTTTAGCGATAGCTTTCAAAACAATTCTCAAAACACGTTGAAGACCTTCCTGAATATCATGGTTATCAGAGTGTAAACATTTACTCAACAATTTCTGGATAAATTCAATATTTTCAACAATCCATTCAGATGATTTACCTTGCAAAGCAATTCCCAATACATCCAAAGCGTTTAGACAATAACCAAGAACGTTAGAATTTGAGAAATCAGCATTAACCAGGAACTTCTCGAAAAACTGTAACTTGACAGTAACTTCGGACCAGAATCCAGGACTCAAGAGTTTGTACAAAATGTGAAGAGCTTTTTGACCAATTTCGTTTTCAGATGCCCTTTGAGAACTAACACAAATTGTTCTGATCAAGAAAGTAACACAAGCTTCTCTTTGAGCAAATGGAATGACATAGTTGCTTGGAGTTGTTATATCAGAGCCTGAAATGTCTGAAATACCAGCATTGCCTGTGGCCAGAAGTTTCTCCTCGTCCTTTTCGGTTAAGTTTGAAGTAGCGACAGGAGTGGCAGATGAACCAACCTGATCGACGATTGCTTCTTTTTGAGCCTTTATCTCCCAGTTCAAAATAAGTTCAGCCAAATCAACAGACAAAGTTTGATGATCTGAAGGTGGATTTGCCATAGCAGTCATTCTCTTCATTGTCGTGATAATATTTGGAATGAAATGATCTCTTGCAATGTAGAAGATATCAGAGTGACGAATCAAGAACTGATAAACATTGAGATTCTGAACATAACTACTCTCCAATAAAACTCGTCTGACCCATTTGATCCATCCTGTAGGAGAGCCTTCTTGAGCCATACGTTGTGGCATAACAGGTGCAAGTAGGTCTAATGCCTGTCTTGTCAAATATCTGGCCTCAACTGAATGAGATCTCAAAAGAGCGACAAAGACTTGAGTAACGATCTTGACCGGAGTTTCATAAACAGAAATGAAGTATGAAGTTACAACGTATGCAGCTTGTTTGGTCAATATATCATCTAGTTTGATGAAGTTCCAAGAGAATTTGATGACATCTTTTCTCAAGTCAGCAGTTAGTTGTGGTGCATATTTTATTAAAATAGCAGTTAACTGTAAGAATTCATATCTTAAAGCGTCAATTGAACCAGCAAGGTGATTTTGCGTCATTTCATTGTTAGCCCTCCAGACTTTGCTGTGGACTAAATCTAACCAAGCTGGAACTTTAGTGCCTTGAGCTTTGTTTGTTGCTAAAGCATCCAAATTACCAGATTTCAAACTTTCATTGAGAACGATTGGATTGAAAATATTCTTTAAAACAAAGATTCTGGAGTTCAAAGGCTTAGCATCAGTGGCAAAAATAATTGATTTAACCAAGAATTCTTGACGTAAGTCACTATCGTCTGATCTAACAATTTTCTCGAAAATAAAATCTTCGAGTTCAGAGCAGATTGTGATTTCAGTAGATGACAACAGATCAATCAAACCAATAATTATATTAGCATCTTTAGGCTCATTGTTGAACAATTTAACGAACAACAATTGCAATTTCTCGACACCTTGTCTGACACAGAAGTGAATTGGTGAAGTCAGTGGAGCTGTTTTCTCAATATGATTAATCTCTTTGGAAAATGAGGAAACATCAAGCAAGATCTGTTTGTTATTCAACAACCATTCTGGTTCGCTTTCAGCCAAACTGCTGATCAAATCAATAAGATTGAAGAATCTAATTGACTTGAATTCCAAATTAGTTTCAGATCCTATACTACTGTAAAAGACAGCGATGTTTTCTTTGATGGTTGTTCTTAAATCAGCACATTCTTTCAAAGAAACGAAGTAGGCTAACTTGGTACCCATTTTTCTGACTTGAAACTGTTGCAAGAAGAATTGGAATGTTTCATTCGAGAAACGATTCAAGAATTTAGCAATTGGTTCACGGAATGGAGAACCTTGCTGACGACGTAAGTTGTCTTCCAAAAAGTTCAAGGTCTTGATGATTTCTTCCATGAATGTGTATGCTTTTGGTGGCAATAAATGGAAAATGTTCAAAATGGCAACAATGACCTTAACAGTTGGATTGTGCTCTAGTTCCTCAGATGCAATAGTATGTAGCATTGTTGGTTGAGCCCAAGCCATCAAATGATCTAATAACTTTCTACCTATCTCAACTTTGAAATAAGTGATCAGCAATTCCAACAGTCTGGCCAATGCTTCAAGACCTTCAACAGTCAATTTTTTGTGATCAGACAGGTTCATCAGCATAGGACGTAAACCATTCTGCAACAACTCTTTAGGCAACTTGGCATTTTGAGACAATACTTGTTGTAAACCCAAATGTGAAGCATTGATGATCTCAGTTGATTTGGCACAAAGAGTCTTGAAGAAAACAGCCAAAATTCTAATTCTTGTATGACCTTGTTGACTTGATGTGAACTCTGGTTTCGTTAGAGCAAGTGATAATAGTTGAATACAAACAACTCTTAATTTGACCAATTGTTCTGCAGTTCTATGCTCTGACACTTTATGGGCGCTGGTCAATGATTCATCCTCGGCATCAACTAGGGTTAAAGCCTCCATTAGAAGTCTGTTGAGTTCATCATTGAAAGTCAAGAATGAGTTTTCAAGACCGAGACAGAAAGTGATTGCATCAATATTACCAATCTGCATAGGGAACGGTAAAGCTCTCAAAGGTTTACCAAAAATTGGTGTCAACAAAATGTTCTTACATTTCTCAATGATTGATGAAATTGGAACTTTAGTAGTTTCAGACAACACTTTCAATGCTTCTTGGGAAGTTTCTCGCACAATTGGATTGGCATTGCTTAGATCATACACCAAAGCACCAACGATTGTTTGAAATGGTTTTTCATAAACTTCAGATTCTTGAACACCTTGATTTGCTTCCGCTAACACATGCAAAATCAACTTCTTTGCATTGTCGCAAACTTCATGAGGTGCTTCAGGATTAGTGTCACGTAACACGTAGAACATTGCATGGATGAACTCAAATTGACGAGGTTTGAACCAAGAGATTGGAATATCAAGATCTTTGATCATGGTTTGCAAACCGAGGGTACTTGCCAACTTGTTGTAAAATGCTTCATCGTAACTTGAATGAACAAAAGCGTTAGAGAATGATCTCAACATTGGGAACTCTAGAGCCGCTTCCTTAGAACCGAAAATAACAACCGAACAATCAAAAATGACCTTTATGGCTTGGATACCAGCTTCTCTGACATCAATAATGTAAGAACTCAAAGCATAAATGATGGCATCAAAGATTATTCTTTCAGAAATGATTGCGTTACCTTCTTTGTCATCAACCATGAAAGGTCTCTGATTCTTGACTTTCTCGGCAAGGACTTTCCCAACTGAGAGTAACGTTAAATGTTCGGTGATGTTTTTAATGAGTTCAGTTGTTTCTTCCTTTAGTTCAGGAATAGAGATGGCATAGAAGACAGATTTGAGAAGACGTAATGAAAGTTCTTGTGATTGGTTCAATTGTCTCTTGTTGATCAATTTCTGTTCAGTGATTTTCATATCATCCAAATTGAGTGGTTCAGGAGTGATGAGCTTAACAGCTGCAGCCAATGAAGCAGCATAATTCTCTGGGATTTTATCTGATGCAATGAACAACAAAAAAGTCTTGGAAATGTACTTGAACGAACTCACTCTGTAATGGGAATCCATTTGAGTATTTTCTAAAATTTCAATAGCTTCTTTGATACCAGTGGTAATAGACAATGAAGCTGCTCCTTGTGGTAAACCATTGATCTGGAACTTGGATGTAATATCTTGAGTTAAAGGACCCTTGACTTCCAAATCATCATGAGGTTTGATGAAGCGACGATTTCTTCCACCCAACTTACCTAAGATTCTGAAAGTGGTATGAGAGTGTTGATGATGGTATGGTAATGGCTTCAAGTGTCTCCATAGAGCCTTCATGACATCATCAATTACTGGTTCAATTATAGGATCAAAGTATTCAGCAGTCAGATTGTCAACACACAACTCCAAAGTTCTCAAACCTTGAGAGACTAGCTCTTGGGAGCTATTCAAAGCTAAAACTAACGGTCTCATCAGATAGTTCAAGTGAGGAACTAAAACACTTAGACGAACTGGAACGGTCAAACATAGTTCAACGTATAGATCACGTTCTTGGGTACGACGAGCGTTTAATATCATTCTGTTTAATGACTCCAACAAGACCTGCAAAAGTGGCATGATTTCTTTGTACAAATTTTCAAATCTACCACCACCAATACTTCTGAACAAAGTTCTAATTAGGTGAAAATATGCAATTGGTTCTTTGGAGGTGGTAGTTAATTTCAAAGAAGTGAGAATCAAGTCATTGAGGTGTGGCAGAATGACCTTTTCGTTAACTGTAGGAAACAAATTCACTGACATGAAACATAGTTTGAAAAGACGAATCAGAATGTTTGTTTTGACAATATCTGATGATCCTAATTGGTCTAGTTTCTCTTTCAAGAAAGAAATCAACAAACCTGAAAAATTAGGTGATGTGTTTTCATTGGCCAAGAAGTATTGTGGAATATGAAGTAATGCTGGATATTCTAACATGGCATCATATAAAAACGAAATCTCAGCTTGAACAATTTCATTGAAAGCTGCTGCATCGATATGAATGAAGATAACAGCAAAGTTTTCCATCAATTCTTTTTCTTCTTTAGATGAAGTGACTGGTAATGAAGGACCTGTAAACTCTAGAGGCTGCTTTTCTGGCTTTGTTGGTGCCTTTTGTGAAACTGAAGAAAAGAATCTCAGACCGGAGATACATTCTTTAAATAACTGTCTTAAGACCATGATATCTTCATTTGAGAAGTCTCTAGCGACATCGTTCCATTTCTGGTTTAAGATTTCATTATGAGTGTTTGGAGCTGGTGGATTAAAGTTCTTCAAACCGTATGAGATGGTTTTCAAGAATTGCAATAAGGTTTTGAATAAATAGCGTGCATCCTTCAAAGGTGTGTTGTTCGTGTTTTGATGTATCTGAAAAGGAAGCTCATTTTGAATGTCGAAAACATCAACCTCTCTTGGTTTTTCATACTCTTGGATTTCTTCAACCTTAGGTTCAGCATTCTCTCCATTCATACTTACATCACCGTCAACATCCTCGGTCTTGCTATCAGCAAGTTCCACTTTCTTGTCCTTATGTTGAAACTTTTTGATCTTCTCCAAAAACTTATTTATTTCATCATCTGGGTCAAATTGGTTTGGATTATCTAGTTTCAAAATCTCCAGGTTCTTCTTTTCCTTTGCGATCTTCTCTTTATCGAGTAAACCTTGGTGGTAGATGATGTTATCGTATTGGCGGTTCAAAGATTTAAATCTTTTGGTGAAAGCATCAATGATCAACATGAATAGCTGTCTTCCTTCAGATTTAGAATTGAGACGCATGATACGTTCAACCAAGTTCAACAACAATTTTGCACACATGATTTGAACACTAAGTGCCACTGTAGGGTCTTTCAAACGATTGCAATACATGGTAATTGTCTTCAAGATAATTTCCGTGGACAACTCATTTCTGACATTGTGAACGAAATCAGCAACAATACTGTATGCCAATGGTCGTAGATTATCACGTTCAGTTAAAGCATCACCTATCAAGACATTGTCATCAAATAATAGATCCACTTTAGGAATGAACAAATTTCTATCAGAGGTGGACAATATATGTCTAATGTCATGCAATAATTCTTTCTTTGGACCTGGTAGTTCACTAGGACAATCTTGCAACAATCTCATCACCACATCAGGGATGATTTCTGTGTATTTCTGAATCAGCGATTGTGAATAACGTCTAATGAAGATATATGCCAAAAATGAAGTGGCTTTAACTTGGCCAATGATAAAATCACCATATGCAGCTCTATTTTTGATATCTGGGGAAACAGAAGTCCATCTTTCACCTTTCTCTTCCGCTATTCTTCTAGTTTCTCTCTGTTGCGGAACCTCCAATTGCAAAATTGCAATAATATGAGGAATGAAATCAGGTAATGCTGTAGCCACCAGTTGTTTGTAGGATGAGGTCAAAGTAACCATGGTTATTGGACACTCAGCAATAGTCTTGAAAGAGAACATTGACTTGGCGAGGGGTTTGGCTTCTTCACTATTTGGTAATTCAGGTGAGCTTGGTCTGTTGGATGACTCGTTGGAACTGACAAACGTTGTATGAACCAATTGTTCCATGTTTTTGTACATATTGACAATAACTTCAATAAATGGTTCAGCTTTATCAGACAAGGCAGATTTGTAAGTCTTGAACAAACTTGTAAGGATTTTCAAACATAATACACCATTGTCTTCATTCTCCACTGTCAGTAAATATTGTAAACTGTCTTTGATGTCGAACACATAAGTTTGGAAAGTCTCATTCATTTGGGAACGATGCATCATTTCCAAGATCAAGTTTCTCAATTTGTGATCAGGCGAAGATGATGAGAAGCTGATTGGAACAGTCTTTAATAAATTCAAGTATATTGGAATGAATTGGGCTAAATAGTGTTCATATTCGCTAGGACTTGAAAAGGCTTCAAACATATCAGAAAGTTCAGACACAATGGTGTGTTTGGTCTGGGAGTCCACATCCTCCGTTAGCCTTTGGGCGAAAGCATCTATCTGGGATGTATAAGCCATTATTGAAGTGTAGTGTATGTGGCGGTCTCTTCTAGCAATTGGAGTGTATCAATTGAGTGGATCAAGCCTTTCTATGGTAAACAAAGACACGCAAAAACAAAGAGCGGCAGCACACGACGTGTTAAGAGACCGTTCGCGTGTGGAAAGAAGGTGCGATGTATGGGCGTGAATTGCAGCAGCTGTGTGGGTCGTCTTCCCTGGCTCAGTGTTTGTTTTGTGGAGTGTTTTGATTTGGTGCTTTCGTTCAAGTTGAAACTTTTTTAGTGAGAAAAGAATTGTGGGAATTGAGAAACGACTGAAAAAAAGAGTTTCACGTGACTTTCACGTGATATTTAGTCTGCAATGGACGGGTGACTCTGTTATTTTTTTCGCGAAAGTCTCCAAAAAATTTATTGTAAACTTCGAAAGTGAAAAATAAACGAATCCGATTCGAGTGAATAGAGAAAACAGTTGATTTGTTTTTACAGGAATAATGTTGTCCAAGACCCTTCCTAGTATGTTTTTGTGCATGGATGTCTTTTTACCTGATAACGCTCGTTACTAACGCCAATTCAGCTTTCAAGAGGTACCTGGCCACAAGCTCCACTGCCGCTAGTACGGTCCCATTGAGCTCCATCAAAGCAGCTATACTGCTCACCCGTCAGCCAATAGTGACACCAGATCTCACTGACTTCGAGTCCAAATACTATAACTACCAAGAAGAGCTTGAGCGTCGTTTAATGTGGACTTTCCCCCAATATTACTACTTCAAGAAAGGTTCATTATCAGAACGTAAATTCGTTAAAGCTCAGCGTGGACCAGTCTCTAAACAACCAGGTGTTTTTTACGAAAAAGGTATCCCAGACGTGGTGCATAACAGAGAAAGAAGACTGAAGCAAGATATTGTTATTCCTAAAGATGAGTATGATGACACTATGTCAGATATTTCTAAACCAGTTATACCAAATTCAAGATTCACCAAAGCTGATGAGATTAACGATATCAAAAGTTTGGAAAGAAAATTAAGTAGAAGTTTATACCTTTTGGTTAAAGATGGTAAAAAAGGTTGGAAATTACCATCATTTGGATTAGTTGAAGGTGAAAATTTAGCATTGCATAGAAGAGCAGAAAGTGGATTAAGAGAGTTGGGTGGTGACCAAATAAATACGTGGACAGTTGCACGTTCACCAACAGGGGTTTTGAAATACCAAGGTGATAAACTTGTCAATGCTGATGTGAATGCTGATGATCTAACAAGAGAATACATTATTAAATCACACATTCTATCGGGAGAGTTCAAGCCTGAAAAAGTTGAATATGCATGGTTGATCAGAGAAGAAATCGAAAGTTTAGTGACGAAAGAATACTTCAAATCTACTGAATTCTTGTTCTCTAAAGTTTAAAATCTAAGATAAGCTGTCTATCATCATCACAAACACATTGTACATATTTTTTAATAGAATTTATTCAAAAATTCCTAGCATTTTTTAGTATTTTCGACTTCCATTTGAAGAAGATTCATTAATCGTGACAACAAGTTTACCTTCTGCCGTGGAATAGAGAAATGTCGTTCTGTTTGGACAGAATTCCAAAACTGGGAAAGCTTTAGTCCCTGAAATGCATCTAGGAACTTCATAAATTAAATTAGTACTGTTGGTATCGTAAATTCTAGCAGCTGCACCATCTTCAAATGTGGAAGAAATATAACCTGAATCACTCGACATTCCAACTGAAAAAATCGGTTCATCAATGTCACCTATAGATCTGACTAATTTGAAAGTTTCCAATGACCATATTGCAACAACACCTTCTTTACTACCAGAAATCAAATATTTGGCTCTTCGGTCAAAAAACATGGTTATTATACTTGTTTTGTGACCTTTCATGGTATGCACCAGCACGAGTTCGTTTCCTATAAAGTTATAGACACGAATATCACCATTATTCAACCCCACAAACAAAAAAGATGAATTATGATTCCAAGTGATGGAGTACACATCAATGTCAATTGGTATCTTAGTCACCACGGACGATTTCTCCACATCTATCAACACCACCACGCTCTTCTTACTCACTGCAGCAATGTATTTCGAGTCTCCCGAGTACTTCACCACAAACAGCTTCTCCTCTCCTGAATCGATCTTATTCAGCACTTGTCCTGCCCCAGTGTTCCATTCAATAACGTATCTGTCGTTCCCCACCGTGGCCAATGTGCTCTCACTCGTTGGTTTCCACGAGATACACTCCACGGGCTTCGAATGTGCTTTGTCAATGGTCACCGGCTGGCTCCTCGAGGGCTCTCCACCAATCAGCTTCCACACTTTGACGGTCCCATTCGTCTTGGAGCACGCTATTCTTGTTCCAGGAGCGTTCCACTGAGTTGCAATCACCTGATCCGAGTACCGTCCGCCACCGGTAGAGTCGGCCAGCTCGACGTGCTTCAGACTGGCGAAGTACTTCTCGTTGCTGTGCGCTGCGGCTCTGGACATCTCTGTTCTATACACTTTAACAGTATGGTCAATATCTTTGTTTTTCTTTCATCTGAAAAAAATTGATCTGTTTACTTTACCAACGACACGCTGAAAAGTTCACAGTAACAAAATGAGGAGGAGCGGATTAACGAGTTCAGACGCCTCCAAACTGCACCAGAACCACAGTAGTCAGAAGAAGAGGATAGGATCCGAGACGAGGTTCAGCAGATCGAACTTGGTGAGCAAGCCTGCAGGCCAAACACGTACCGATTCCAAGAGACAATCGCATTTCCAGAAGAAAGGCTCTAATTATTCGGGCAAACCACTGACCGATCCAGCCGATCTCACACACAGCCGACCACAGAGCGTTGAAGACGAGTTTAGTCTTCCCTCCACAGATGAAGCTTTGATTAAGCCGATGTTTGAAAAGAAAGCGATGATACCCACAAACAAATACGCCGATCTAAAACCATCCAAAAGAACAATCTCAGCCGCTTCAATACTATCGACTTCACCAATCAAAAACCACATCTCCCCTGTAACGACTTTGTCAAATGCACCATCTTTCCCATCATTTAAAATTCCAAAAACCACGAAAGTTCAAGTATCTAGCCCTTCAGACCCAAGTCTGCCCTCTCTCCCGACTGCAGGTGACTTTGACCTGACGACATCAGATCCATTCCCACAGCTATCTCTTAGAAAAATCGATATCCCAAAAAAAGTGTTGTCAGAGAAGGACTATACAAAAGAAGAATGGGAATCGATGAAGAAAGGTGAAAAAGCAGCAGAAGAAGCAAGTAAGTTGACTGAGTCTTTGTCCTCTTTGAATAAAGAGTCCGATTTCATCAAGAATTTGAAAGAGCCAGTCATGAAATATGGAGCCATAAGGACAATGGCTACTCAAAATGCAAAATTAGATTCAGTTGATCTAAATCAAGAAATAAAAGCAGATATTGACTTCAATCATAACATCTCATTCAATGAAGAACTTTCTCATGAGAAAAATTCAAAAGCTACAAAGTTGAAATATGAAGGAATTACATACCCCGGTTCATTAAAGAAGCATGAAATCACAGAAAAGGTTAAAAATCAGTTCATTTACATCAAACAACTACTACAAACTGATGATGCACTATCATCGTCTAGATATTATAGAAAAGCACAAGAAATCTCTGAAAAATCAAACCGTTCAACATTGAGTCTGACAGAGTTCTTGAAGCTGCCGATTGCTGATACGTTCTCAATTGGGTTCTACGGTTTGAAACGTCATTCATTGATTGCAAATCTCATAAAAACAAAGTTTGAAGAACAATTAAACAAACTGGTTAAAACCGATAACGTGATTCGATTCTGGTCAGTGGATTCATTTGTCACTTATATCTTAGCTTGTGAAACCGCCGTTCATATTGCATCAGAAGACATGGACATCTCGTTGGTTGAAGCTTACGAAATCATGGAAAAAACAGCAGATTATGGGAAATACATCACTGATGAAGAGACTTTGTATGAGTCTGATGGTGATGATAGTTCATTAGACATTTAGCCTCTATACCAAACCAGCATTGGGTGATAATCTACAACGATACACATCTAACAGTCCGAAACAAATGTAAAACTTTCGACACCGCTCTTCCAACTCCGACCATTTACATGTCAATCCTATCACACTTTCATCTTGAAAGACAATGTTTCCGGGTTTACCAGAATTTGAAAAACTATCAGACGATCTGAGACTCCTAGCTTCAATCCTATAGTCATAATGCGTCAATCTAGTCAAAATAACAGTCATCAACACGTATTCCTCATGATTTATACTAAGAAGCTCTGTAAATGTTTTAGTCACGTGACTGATTCATTATGATTACATAACTTTTCTCCGGGTAATCGTCATCACCGAATTTTAGAGTTCAAGAAAAATTTTCGACTTTTTTACTGGTTCATTCTCAATCGATTGTATCACAACTAAATCAGTTCATAAATCCTTGAAGGAGTCGACGAGAGTTTGAAGAGTTGAAAGAGAGAGTAATTTAATTTTAAGAAAGATGGCTGCTGTTTACCCAAGAACCTGTTACAAATGTGGAGAAGTTGGTCACGTTGCTGAAGTTTGTACCCAACAAGAACGTTTATGTTACAACTGTCGTTTACCAGGTCACGAATCCACTGAATGTCCAGAACCAAAACAAGACACCCAAAAACAATGTTACAACTGTGGTGGTGTCGGTCACATCCAAGCTGACTGTACCCAACAGGCTCAAGGTGCCCGTTGTTACAACTGTGGTCAACCAGGTCACATTTCAAGAAACTGTAACCAACCACAACAACAAAATGCTGGTATCAGACCAAGACAATTCAACCCAAGAAACTCTAAACCAACCACTTGCTACAAATGTGGTGGCCCAAACCATTTCGCCCGTGATTGTCATGCTCAAGCTTCTGCTGTCAAATGTTACGCATGTGGTAAAACCGGCCATATTTCAAAAGATTGTGGTTCTCCAACCGGTGGTGCTAACGTTGCTGCTAAAACTTGTTACAACTGTGGTCAAAACGGTCACATCTCTCGTGACTGCCCAGATAATGGTGCTCCAGCCCCATCCAACTAGATGTTGTAGTTGCTGCTGAAGCTGTGTTTTTTCAAGAAATCTTGAAATGTGGAAGTTGTATGTGTGTGTGAAGATGACATCCTTTTTGATCATTTAAGGTGTTGGTTTTTCTGTTGTTGTTTGTATGGGGGAGATTTCTCATGAATTTTACGACCGTAATCTTACAATATTTTATGTCTATACTATTTTTTTATTTTGTTTGTTAATAATACTATTTTGTTGGATTTTCATTCAATCATTCTACTTGTTACAATCTTTGTCGTACTGCTATATTAGTTTCTTACAACTTTCATACTCGATGACACATGTATTTGTCGAATTCCCAAGTTTACTATAAAACATCTCTGTACAAGGCATCTCCAATGATCAACACTTTCTTGACTTCTTCAACATCATGAACTCTGACAATATCAGCTTGGTTTCCAACGCATGACATGACAACAGCACCAGTAGTCAAGACTCTCTCTGAAGGGATTTTCTCATTCGTTAAAGTTCCAATAAACTTCTTTCTAGATGGACCTAACAGAATAGGTAAACCTTTCAAAGAGCTGAAGACATTTGTGCTTTCGTTAAAGTTGGAGTAGTTCTTTAATTTAGGAATACCTCTTATGATTGACAAATTCTGTTTCAAATCTTTAGCAAATCCAATACCTGGATCAGTTATAATTTGCCATCTTTTCACACCTGTTGAAAGTGCTTTCTGATACTGAGTAGACAATTCTCTCCCAATAGCATTCAATAAAATGACATCATCTTCCTTCAAAGAACTCTCGTCGATCTCACTTGGGTACTCAATCAGTTCGCCATCTTCATTAGGAATGTACTGGTTTAACGAAGACATAGTATCTGGTGTTCCCCTTGTATGGTTCAAAATGTAAGCTACACCAGTATCTTCCAAAACTTCAAACATTCTAGAATCGTACAACCCACCACTTATATCATTGATGATGTCAGCACCTTCCTTGACTGAGTCTAAAGCAACACTAGATCTGTAGGTATCCACACTAATGATAACATTTCGCAATTTTTCATTTTCATGGGATCTAATTGCCTTCACAATTGGCACAACACGTTTCCATTCTTCTGCTTCATCTGGTTCCACAGATCCAGGTCTTGTGGAGACCCCACCAATGTCAATGATGTCAACACCTGCATCGATCATTTTCAAAGCATTCGAAAGTGCTATTTCAACAGATGCGTTCTTTCCACCATCACTGAATGAATCTGGGGTTGTATTTAAAATACCCATGAGTTGAGTTGGATGAGAATGATACAAAAGATCAAACGCTAAACTTCTAGGCTTATCAAATTTGTAATACTTGTTATAAAGCGGTACATGAGTCTTCAACAAGTTGGATTTTTGTTTAGTCTGATCCACTGATGATGCATAGAGTTGTGCAAGATGATTATGGTATGGTTCTGCTGTAACAGGATGAATTTCTTCAGGTGAGATCAATTCACATAATGGTTGAAGAACAAAAGTACGTTCAATCATTCTAATATGTGGTATGATAAGGTCAGGCTCATTGAGAACTAGATCGTCGTACAATAAAATGTCTAGATCAATAGATCTAGGTCCGTTATCGATGATCTTCTCACGTCTTAACTCTTCATACTCGATCCTCTTGAGTTCTTTCAACAGGTTTTGTGGTGATAGATTGGTTGATAATTTCAAAGCACCATTGATGAATTTTGGTTGATCCAAGTGATACATTGGCTCAGACTCGTACAATGATGACGTTGCAAGGACATGGGTGTTAGGAATGGAGTTCAAGCTGTCAATTGCAGTGAGGATGTTTTGGACTTGATTCCCAATGTTGGACCCGAATGCAACAAAAACGGTATGTTGGGCATCTTCAGAAAGATAAGTACCTGCAGTTGGTAGGTTGAATTGATCTGGGGAAATTTCTGAAGATTCGGTGGGTATCTTCACACGTTCAGAATTTTTATATTCAGATGGGGTTCTCGAAACTTCAACACCCACACCATCAGCAAAAGTTATAGCATTTGGTTTTTCCACTTTTGCAACGACACCAATCACGTTATCGAACTGACATACTATTTGGGCAACTGACTCTATCAAAGCCTCAACTGTTTTGAAATTAGAAAATTCAACATATTTGGATACATCGTCAATGATCTGATAAACGTTTGAGCTCTTATTGAACTCAATGTCTAGATCCAAGACAACAAACTGCTTTTGCAATCTTTCAAACGTGAAAACACCAATGATGGTAGGAATATTCAATCCTTTGACAACAATTCTGTCATTGATCTCGTTCACATGCTTAACAATGCCGTTTTCTTTGACTCTGTTCAAAACAACTTGAATCGCACTTGCTTTGATCTCGGTTTTTGAACCAGAGATAGTTACTTGACTGGATTTGCCACCGCCTTTCTTCTCATCCAACACAACTTCAGAGACTTCAGCAGCCAGATTTTCAAAAGATTTGAAGTTTTTGTTTTTGTTAATATCGAAGAAATTGAGTATGTTTCTAGAGATAACTGCGTAGTTCAACGAGTGTTTCAAGTCATCGCTCTCACTGGACTTCTTGAAATCCGTCTTCAACTCCACAGAAACCTCCAGAGGTTGAACAGTCGGACGGTTCCAGTAGTCTTTCCCAGTGATGGCCTGGACATGCAGTTTGTTGATCAGAACTGTATCTTCGCTCATTGTTTTGATGCCTCGGTGGAACGCTTTAGCAATTGTGGAGGGGGTGCCCTTGATGCCGTTGAACTTGCTCAAAAACACTTTGGAAAAGATGAAAGTGCAGAACTTCACACTATTTTCTATTGATAAATGAATCAATTTTCAAGGTTAAATTGGATAAATTTGAGCTTGGTCACGTGATGCTTTGGGGTTATATGAAAAAATGAAGTGATTAAATGGAAAGAATTGAACGGATTGTTGAACTAATTGAAGGCAATTTTGGAGATGAATTTTCTGTTCAAACGAGGTCTCGCCACTGTCGCGTCTTCTGTGGAGAAAACTACGCCAAAAGTTGTGGATGTATTGATTGTCGGTGGTGGTCCAGCCGGTTTGACGTTAACTACAGCTCTTAAGAACTCCCCAGTAACAAAGAATCTCAAGATCTCATTGATTGAAGGTTTCAACCTAGAGCCAGTGAAGGAGTTCTATGTGAACACACCCCAGAACTACACCAATAGAATCAGCAGTCTGACACCACAGTCAATTGAGTATCTGCAGAAAATTGGAAGTTGGAATTTCATCAAAGAAGATAGAATCCAACCATATGATTCAATCACAGTCACTGAAGGGTTGAGTGATGCAAGACTCAACTTTGACTCTTATGAGCTAGCAACCATGTGTGAAAATGTGAATTTACAATCCTCATTGTATCAAAGAGTGAAAGAATTACAAGGTGACCAGTCAGACGAACAATTCGGACTAGACATAATAGATAACACAAGAGTCGAGCAAATTACTAAAGATGAAATTGACAAATGGCCAATTGTGCACCTATCTTCTGGAGAACAGATAAAAACTCGTTTATTGATCGGTGCTGATGGGTTTAACTCCCCAGTTCGTAAATTTGCAAGAATTGAATCAAGAGGTTGGTTTTATGAAAGATTTGGTGTTGTTGCTACCATGGAATTGAAAGAGATACCATTCAAATCAGTAGGATGGCAAAGATTTTTACCAAACGGACCAATTGCTTTGTTGCCATTGACTGAAAATCATGCTACTTTGGTCTGGTCCCAATCTATCGAATTGTCCAAATTGTTGACAGAGATTGATGAGGAGTTGTTCAAAAACATGGTCAATGCTGCCTTTATTTTGGATGATGTTGATATGAATTACTACTACAATTGTATCAAGAAGGGAGAGACTGAAGGTCTGGTAGACGATATTCAATGGAGAATAGGCTTGAAGCACCAAAAACTAACCGAAGAAGATATTGAAGAGAAATTTCCAGTCCCTGTTGTCTCCATAGATCCAAAATCCAGAGCAAGATTTCCTTTGAGATTATCCCATGCTGATACATATGTTTCTGAAAGAATTGCATTGGTTGGTGATGCTGCTCATACCACGCATCCATTGGCTGGCCAAGGTCTGAACATGGGTCAAGGTGATGTCCAATCTTTAGTTCAGGCTTTGGAGAAAGGTGTCCAAAGAGGACTGGATATCGGTAATGTGCTAGCCTTGGAACCTTACTGGGCTGATAGATTTCCAGTGAATAACTTACTATTGGGAGTCGTTGACAAATTGCATAAATTGTACTCCGTCACTTCAGAGCCTGTTGTTGCTTTGAGAAGTTTCGGTTTAAACTTTGTCAACGAACTAACTGTCTTGAAAGATATGATGATTAAGCAAGTCTCAGGTAAATAGAGACTGAACCATTGTAAATAAATATGAAAGCTTGTATGATAAAAGAGTTGTAGAGGTGATATATCCGAATCTCCGACATACAAAAAAAAATCCTGATGTTTTGATTTCACTAAAAACAACTGTCAATGCGCCATGAGTGTCCTTCTCCAAACATCGATAGGTAAGTCCCTTGGACACTTATAGTCAACTGTCCCATTACTAACATGTGTACTCCCCAGGAAATATCGTAATTGATTTAGACACACAAAATGCACCAAAAGAATCTCAAAACTTCATCAAGCTCTGCGAGGCAAAATATTTCAACTTTACACCATTTTATAACGTACAGAAGGACTTTATAGCAGAATCTGGTGCACCACTATATCCACTGTCCAAGGAAGGACAAAGTGTATGGAGTTTGGCTGATTCGTCAGCTGATAAACTGTTTTTGACCAAATCGATTCAAGCAAGCCCCAATAAGAAAGGTGCTGTATCATACGTGACACAATCTAGAGGTAACGGCAAGTATGCCTCTTCATTATTCTCAGTAACGCTAGCAGATATTGATCCAAGTATTAAAGCGCTCGCAGGAAACGTGGTGTTTGGAAATGTGGTGGAAGGCTTTGAAATTTTGGAAAAGCTCAACCAGGCAATTGTTGATGAAAATCATAGACCATTACAAGATATTAGAATCCACCACACATACATACTCCATGATCCTTATGAAGACATTCATGGGCTGGAAATACCTATCACAAGCCCTGAAATTTCAAAAGATCAGTTATCTACTATTAGGCTACATGATGTTGAAGAAGTTAATCTAGACGACGAAGAGAATTCAAATGAAGAAGAATTGAAAAGAAAACAAAAGATGGAGATTGATTCAAAGGCAATTACTCTCGAATTGATTGGTGACTTACCATCGGCTGAGGTCAAGCCTTTAGAAAATGTTCTGTTTGTATGTAAGTTAAACCCCTTGACTAAAAGTGAAGATTTACAGATAATTTTTTCCAGATTTGGCAAAATCATCTCATGTGAAGTTATATGTGATAGCAAGACAGGAGATTCTTTACAGTATGCATTTATTGAGTTTGATAATAAGAAGAGTTGCGAAAATGCATATTTCAAAATGGACGAAGTGTTGATAGATGACAGAAGAATTCATGTTGATTTCAGTCAAAGTGTGTCGAAATTGAGTGAGGCTTGGAGACAGCAAGCGAATAATCAAAGAAAAAATAATAATAGTTCAAACAACTCTTTTAATCAGCGAAAGTCATTTGCTAATAATGGGAAGTTTAGGAAACAGAATTTTGCTAAAGACAGCAACAACAATTTCAAAAGACTAAAATGGACAAAGAAATGAGATCATAGTATAGAAATTTGTTACCTGTTGCATTAAATTGATTTTACACCACGGTTAAACCTGGCTTTGCATCTTCTGACACCTATGTAGTTACCCAAATGAAATTTCTAGACGTAAGGGCATCTCTAAAAATTGTTTCAAACACCCTGGTAAAGATGTCTCTGACTTAAATACCTACAAAATTCAGATCTTCTTGTCGTTTTAATCACCAAAACTCATAACAGTATTACACACTAAACAATTAGCAAACAACATCAATAGCTCCTCATTTCATTTGTGTCAAAATTTTAGCCGATTGCAGATTGTGTCCCTTACCGAAAATTTCCAGTTGTGTGGCCCCTAACAGCTCTTCCCGAAGGAAGCTTCTAAAAAAAACAGCAAAAACTTCTAGAAAACTGTTTAGGCATTGGTTCATTTCTAGAGGTTTCAGTCTCAAGCCTGTATCTTAACCGACAGTTTAGATTATTTACTTTGCATGTGCAATCATATATAGCATCAGTTGATTCCTACTTCCAATATGAAAAGATTCCCACCGTTTCTCAGGTACGGTACATACATGATGACAGGTCTTGTGACATCTTCATTGACCGGTTCCATCATATTCACAGATTCTACTTCTAGTGATGATGAAGTAGAATCAAAAACTTCACAAGTATACAAGCGATTCAAACAAACGTTCACTTGGTCCAAGATAGAACACCCGAAACCTGATCAAGATAATGCCACCATTGAGCAAAGTTCCAAAAACAAGGCAGACTACATCAATGATCTACAACTTAGACAAGACTATCAAGCTCCCAAATATCCAGTTGTGCTGTGTCATGGGCTTTCCGGTTTCGATAAACTCATCCTGCTACCTTCGTTCAACTTGCTATCGAAGGTCATAACTCGTCAAGATCTCTCGGAATTTGACGCCATTGAGGACAAAGGTGGACTTTCGTTGCAGTATTGGTTTGGTATTAAAGAAGCATTAGAGGCTAAAGGATCAATTGTCCTTGTGGCCAAAGTTCCAGGTTTTGGTTCAATTGAAGAAAGAGCTGCTCAACTAAATAGATTCATAGCAAGACATGCTGAAAAATTGCGATCTAAATCAAAAGATGAAATATATAACGATGATGATTTTGAATCTACTGATGAGAGTACTTTTGAAACCAAGGGAGAAAAAGTTAAGATAAATCTGATTGCTCATTCAATGGGTGGTCTTGATTGTCGTTATTTAATCGCTAAATTGGAGAAGAAAAATTATGAAGTTGTCAGTTTAACAACAATCACTACACCACATAGAGGTTCAGAAATGGCAGATTATTGCGTTGATGTATCGAAAAAGTTAGGTCAAGAAGATAAACTTCCACCAAGTATTAAACAACTCACAACTTCATATCTTGAAAATTTCAACAAAACCATCAAAGACGATCCAAATGTGTTGTATATGAGTTATGGTGCCTGTTTCCAACCAAAATGGTATAATGTCTTTTTTGGAAGTTGGGCCATCATAAACGAACAAGGTGGGGATAACGATGGTATGGTAAGTGTCTCTTCTGCTAAATGGGGGACTTATTTGGGTACACTCAGTAATGTTGATCATTTGGATTTAATCAATTGGACAAGTGTTTTCAAAAGAGTGGTGAGTTCAGTGAATCCGGCTTCCAGTAATCAGAGAATAGACACATTGGCATTATACTTGGATATAGCGGATAATCTGGCAAAAAGAGGATTTTAAAAGGGCAAGGGTTCTAGGAAATTCTTATAGACTTTAGATTAAAATTACAGGGTTTATAACAAAATCAGGCACTTTTAGTAGGTTACGCTAAAAGAAATAAATACATGATCATGTTTCTCTATCACATCATAAAATCATAATAAACCAGCAGAAACTTTTGCGAGCTCTTCACTGCAAGTGGTACAATACCCCTTCAGAGCTTCATCTTCGTATTTTAACTTTCCCAATGCCATTTTACAGGAATGCATTTCTGATAGTAAGAAATTCTTATAACTTCCCAATGTCAGTTCCTTTTCAATTTTCTCTAAAATTTTCAATTCAACTAGAAGTTCATTCCTCTTGATTGCGATTTGATGCTTAGAGTCTTTGAATTTAGCATTGACTAGCATAGAATCAGCATCTGAGGTATCGCCTTCATATTGGAGGAAATTATTGAAACATTGAGCAGATATGTTCATTTGGGTGGTGGACAACAGATCCAACTCGTTTAAACTTATTGATCTCTCCACTTTGTTTAACTCAACACCACTTTTGAACTTCAACAACAATTTCTCTGTTCTGACTGCATTCCAAAACGACACGGATGTCTTTCCCACCATAAAAAAATTGAACAACACAGACAGTCCCAGTAATGCAAGAATGAAGATGTTTGATCTAATGACATTGGAGACTGTTGAAAAAAAGGATAAACTCAATCTCAAGGTTTTCAAAATAAGTGAAGAAACTTGGAAAAGTGCAACTCTCAAATAATACTTGATGACCAAGTTTTGTTTGAACTTGAAAACAAAAGGTTCCTTAGGAACAAAGGGATCATCAGTTTTACTCAAATTACCATAGGTTCTGATGGCTTTGATGATTTTACCATGATGGCCCAAATCATGAGATAATTTTTTCAAAAATGAAATTGTTGTCTTAACCTCGTTTGTTTGAAAATGCATGACGGATGTCGTGAACAGTTTGTTAAGTGGGGTATGTGCCGCATTATTATCATCCAATTTGACATAGAAAAACAGTTTACAACTTTTGTTATCTTGTTCAATGATCACGATCTTTCGAGAGATGGTATAAATGCCACTCCAAAAAACTTGGAAGCTGTTTCTCTTTTCTCCAACTCTGTAATACTTGTTTTCAATCATTTCCTCTATTCTTTGTTCCATTCGCGTAGACATGTTATCATCTTTGCTTCTCAAAATTGAAAAATCACTAGAAAACCCAACTTTGAAATCAATATATCTGATCAGTTCATTATTATCTTTATACCAAGGTGTTGGGTGATATTGTTCAACGTCAAGAAATGACAACGAGTCCCTGAGAATAGAGGAGTGATCACCATATAGTAGGTGAAACAATGCTTTTGCAGGAACGTTGAAACTCTCGATGGTAACATACTCAAATTCATCTTTGTAATTGGTTCTCATGAATTTATCACCCAACATCTGTCCTTCGTATGGTTGAAGAGAGTTCAACTCAAATCTATGCATTTGATTAGTTCCATGCTCATCATGTTTGTTTTCGGCATGGGTTGATTCTTTTTGTTTGTGATCAGCTTCGATTGCATCCAATTTGGTGATAATATCAATTGAAGAGCTTGGTTTTTCCTGGGCTAGATCATTAATTAAGAACTTAAATTTCTTAGTTATAAGTTTGGCATCATCTAGGAAAATTCTTCCCCTCATGGTTAACCCTTCGATATCGTAGACTTTAATAACATCCCAGTTTTTCTCATGAATGGTCTCCACAGAAATGATTGCTTCAAGATCTTTCTTCAGCAATGAGACAAAACCGGCACTGTTTAAATAAAAGTATAATCTTTTGGTTGTGACAAAACAGCGCCCAGATAGTTCCTGATGTGGATTCAAAGACCAAAGACATGCGAATGTGAGCACAAGAAGTTCATCTGGATCAATTGCTGCATCAAACAAAGATCTGAGTTCAGTGTCCTTTTTCTTGAGATCAGGAGAATAACCATCAGGATATACTAAAGTGGTGTTCAAAGATGGGTAGTTCTTCTGTGATGCTTTATGTCTTTTCCTTTCCTTGCTGATAGATTCGGCTGTACCAGACAGATAATATAAACCCCAATTCACACTACCCCAAATATTAGCTGTAACTGCAGTTGGAACAATAGTGGGTGTCAAAAATTCATGAGCTAGCAATGCAACTTTGGATCTGGATGTTGTAATTGGTGTACAAAGATGGGTCTCCTGGACCCCTGAGATCATATTTGGATTTTCAGTGAACAAACCTGCATCATCCCTCATCAAATCTGCCAAATGTGAGGATGCAATGACAAGTTGTTGATCATCATTGGTTCTGTTGTCGTAACTGGTACTAGTCAATTCAGCGTCGATGGATGTTAAAGATGTGTTGGCAAATTCATAAAGTAAAGGAGGATAACGACCAAATGCAAATTTTCCTGATTCGTTGTTTGAGTTTTCAATGGCTCTTTGTTTTTCCAAAGTGAACACTTTCAACCAAGCCCTTAACTCTTTCAAAGTTTCTGCTTGAAATGTGATTGTTAAGTCAATTGTCTTTATTTCAAAACAAAATCTTCTATCTTCATCAGGTGCATATCTAATATTACACAAAAGTACACCAATCTTATCCGTCTCTTGAACAAATCTTTTAGATGGAGACAGTGAAAACAATCCAAAAATTCCACTCTTGACAAACACCCATCTTCTCACCCAAATCGTTCTTGATGGTTTACCAACTGTAGTTTTCATCCATAACCATCCATGCTTTTCGAATGCTTGGTCTTCAACTTCACCATCAATCTCCCTATCATAATGGGTTAGTGTGGCTGGGTTGATCAGACTTGGATTATGTTGTTTCAAATCTCTGGATGGTTCAAACTCAACCATTGCCACTGATTGGATTTGATCTTTTGAACGATTCATGTCATCAATCAAAGAAGCTACCGATTTTGAAACGGCATCAACCCAAGCTGCAATTTTAGCAGAGTAAATCTTGTCATAAGAAGTCTTCCCTTTAAATATCAACTCCGTTAACTGTATCAAATTTGTGTTTAAAACGTCATGAACCTTTGAAATTTCCAAACACATGTCTAATGAAGCAACAAGGTACGATTTTCTAACTTCGTATAATTGGAATGCATCTTCTCTCAAAGCGGAAGGTTCTTTCAACTTGGATTGTG
Organism: Gotozyma siamensis; assembly: GCA_030579035.1. Lineage (NCBI taxonomy): Eukaryota > Fungi > Ascomycota > Saccharomycetes > Phaffomycetales > Phaffomycetaceae > Gotozyma > Gotozyma siamensis. The sequence continues at coordinate 48,179 of JAKTZZ010000020.1, forward strand.
CGTTATATTTGCTCAACAATGAATCATATTTGGTTTGCATGAATTCGAAATTCTTTTTAATCTCTTTGAACCTCTTCAAATGAACCTTGGACAAGTTAGATAATATCTCTGTCGTTTCACCGTAGGCGTAGTCCAGTTGGTTCACTGACTCAGCCCATATACTAGTCAGGTCTCTCTTTGCCTTTGATAAGATCGCACCAGTGTTTTCCTCATCAACTAAACCTGTTCCCAGAAAATCGGGAAGTAACTGATTGACCAGCACATTGCTAAATTCTTTAAAATCTGTCAACTGCTGGGGATATTTTTTCGAAAACTTGATGAGACTGTCGATCCACTGGTCGGTGTGGTCCACCTGGGCCGTGCAGTAGTTTACTGAGGCCCTGAAACTCGGTGAGTCCAGCGCAGCCTCTTTCAAGCGAACAGATATCAGTTTGACGAGCCTCTGTTGCGGCTGGATCTCGTTTGTGGGCACAGGCGCGCTCGTCCGGGTCCTTTCTGCGCTTTCCATGGGGTTCGCCAGAGGAATTGGCGATGTGTCGAACTCGGCCATTGTGTTTCTTCAGTGAGATAACCGCCCAATTAAAGAAATAGTACACCTCTTAAATGTTTCCCTTAATTTTGTTTAATCTTGGAGCTTTCTAGTCTGTGCCCTCGGAATACCTGATAGTGACCCCCGGATGTCGCTTCCTCTGTTTATTTATTTTCACTGGAATGAAAAAAGTGTTGAAAGAAAAGGCGAGTCGGAGGTTTTGAGCAAGAAATGAACGTGTCCACGTCGACGTCTGGTGTGAGAAGAAGAACCGTCAAGTCCACGCAGGAGCAGGAGGAGAACTCGGCTGTGCTGAATCTCGGGCCGGAATTCGACCTCAAGCAGATCAACCACGACGGGGAAGTGACTGACCTGATAACATTGAACTTGTCAGAAGCCAGAATCATCATCAGAAGTGCGTTGAAGGAGAGAAAGAAGCTCATGAACGCCAATGGGGAGTTCAAGGACGAGGACCAAATAAATAGAGATCTTGCCAACCAGGATGATGACGATGACGATGATGACAACAACGATGACGATAATAATGAAATTGCCAAAGCTGCCATTGCAGTTGGTGCCAATGAAGTCCTGAAGAAGACTTTGGATTACTTATCCACTTTTGCTAGATTCAAAGACACGCAGACGTGCTCAGCTGTGGAACAGCTGTTGAAAGCTCCAGAAAATGAAAACTTACATCCTTTTGAAATCGCACAATTAGGTTCTTTGGCATGTGAAGAAGCTGATGAAGCGAAGACTTTGATTCCAAGTTTAACAGATAAAAAAACGGATGCTGAGCTTCAAACTATTTTGAACCAATTGGCTAGATTAGAAACCCCATACTAGAGTTTACCTATGGGCTCGCCTAAAAGAAAAAAAAGAGATAAAGAATAGTTTATCGTTGTACAATACTAAAACCAAATAATGTAAAATTAAACGCGTGAAATTATGCGATTTTGTAAGCTGTGTTCTGGTGCTTCAATGGATTCTGATATTGGTCGAAACTAATGCTCCATAGTCTAAATAGTTACATTATAATTCAAGCCTTTGTCGGCTTAACTAAATTATTATGCTATTAGTTCCTTTTACTATAAACAACGCAAATCTATCTAACTTTTAAAGCACTCCTTTTTCCTTCATGAATGTTTTTCCCCCCACTCTCCACCATCTAGGCAAACAACTATGTTGTTCAACATCAATTACACTATCATCTTCTGAATCACAAATACATCTTCCTTTTAGTCTAATACCTTGACTACTTGGACAATTACCAAATGGAGCATGATAATACCCTAAATCTTCAAAGAAATGGACTTCACTCTTATCGAGAAACAAAGAAACTGCCAATGAATGAACCGGTGCATCACCCCATCTCTCATAATAAAATCCACCTTTTGAATCTAGATAATCGAAATATTTCTGATATGTTTCACTTCTAAAGAAATTCAAATCTGCAATCTCAAAATTCGACCAATAATGACATAAATTATAATCATTAGCCAAATCTATTCTTATTTTCATATTACTGAAAGTTTCAACATCAGTCAAAAATTCCATTGAATTATTTGGATGTAAAGCATCAGGATTTTCTTCAACGAAATCCATAACTGTGTCAAACAACGTGGGTATCGTCTCTTCATATTCATAAAGTGTAATCACAAACCCATACCTCTTCTTATTTAATCTCATTATCTTGAAAGGATCATATGGGAAATCGCAATAGTATTCAACACCTGGTTCAACTCTAAAATAATAATCAAACTCTTTCAACAACTCCTGTCTGTAAAAAAAACCAGAATTAAATCGACACATGTTCCTATATGACTTTGAACCAGCATATAACACCTCTTTCTCTATCAACTCCTTGATGGAATCCTCATATAATGTTTGATTGATCCAACCGGGCGTGTTCCAATCTTCTTGGGGTATCAACCCATATTGAGTAGGTCCTGAAGCCATCAGCGTAGTTGCTTCAATAAACTCCTCTGTAAACGGAACATCATTGAGGAATGTCCACGTATATCTATACTTTCTATTGAACCTGTCCTCCAAAGATCTCATTGATTCTAGAGCTTCTTCTAATTCCCAATTTCTAACAAGCATTAAAATAGTGGCATTTTCTCTTGGTTCTTGAGATATATCGTCTCTTGATTCATCCAGTAGGATCTTTTGTGAATATGAATTTGTGGCCAGTTTGGTTCCGAAGATTCTCTCGGGATCATAGTTCCATTGACGAGATTGTAAGTTTTCAAATAATGATCTGAACAATTGTTTCTCAAACGTTATACTGTCGAGTCTGTCTCTTATGAATGAAGTGGTCTGAAGTATCATAGCCAAGATGCATGTGATGACAATCCATACTTTCTGGAAAAACCTCATTGTGACCTATGCCTGATTGATTCTAGAAATCGCTCTTCCTGAATCTCTCAAATTTCAAAGTTAGTTTTGAATCTTGACACACAGGTTTTTTACTTAGATGTTATAAAAAAGTGTTAATAAAAGTGTGAGAAAAAAAAAAAAAAAATAACGACAACTGCAGGACTCGAACCTGCGCGGTAAAATACCAAAAGATGACTTTGTAATTAAACAACAATTCAAGTCTTTCGCCTTAACCACTCGGCCAAGTTGCCTAGAACATACAAGTTGAAAACAGTCTAAATTCTAACATTCTTCAAATGACAGGGCTCAGAACCAAAAATCTAAGATTCAAGATCCAAGAAAGGTTCTTATAAGTAGGACTGAAGAGGGATATATAGAACCATAGACTTTCGGCAGAAAAGTTGGACTCTGGATCTATCTGGACACTTACAATCTTCTCAAAATTTCTGTTTGCAAGAATTTAATGAGAACAGATTGATAGTAACCATGACCATAAAAATATCCGATAAGGCAAACATAAAACTTTCTTTGGATGATCAAAGTTGAAAGTTCCAAAAATGATCATTGATAATTCAAAAGATTCTATGATTTTAATTGATTCAGATGTTCTACTTGACACAGTCCCTGAGATAGAGGCGCAGATTAAAAGTCATGAGTCGTCAATTTCGACTCATTCTCATATATTGGAGCACCATAACCTCCTATTGATGATCATAAAAAATTTACTGGTGACATGTTTACTCTGTACTCTCTCTTTACTGAGTGTTCTGTATAATTCAAGTTATTCGAATGGAAACTAGGTGTTGATGCTATGAAAGACATTTGCAGTCAAAATATCTCTTTGGCAATGCAAGTGGGCACTGTTAAAAAAAAATCTTGATATGTCAATCGAGACTGCACATTGCCAGCTAATTTTCCAAAAGTCAGAGTATCACAATATTCAATACTTTCATCGGCTAATGGGGCCTATTATTAGGTGCCAAGTTTCAGCTGTTAACGTGGAAGAATTCATCATTGATCATGAGAGAAAACTTTTGAAATTACTGAAGAAGACGAGAGATTTAAAAACACTTGTTAGAATTGACACTACTTTTTCAGAGTTGGGATGTGCTTTAGCGGAAATTGAACTTGGTTTAAACGATTCGAATGAAACACTGGCAGAATAAAGAAACATAGCCTCAAATTTAGAATGCAAAGACTTGATACCATTGTATGATGAGAAAGCTTGATAAGTTGAAGTTCAAGTATTTTTTAGCTATTATTTCATTGAGCATTTGGGTGTGGTTTTCATCAATGTGTTAAAACAAGTGATTCTAATTAGTTCAATTCTTTTAAACTTCGATCAATGCTTCCCTCTAAAACCAAAGATACCAATAGATAATAAGGTCCGAGACTCCGAGGAGGTGCTTTTACAGAAATTAACTCATCAATGTCATCCAAATTTCAACTGAAGTCTGAAACTGAAACGTCATTGATCTACGATCAGATCACACTGCAAGGCACAAATAATAATTAAACGGTTCCAAGACTGAAAATCCAATTTCGATTGCACAATGAAACGGTCTCAAGACTCAAGAGGTACCAACTGTAGGTCGCGGTCCCTAACTGTCCCCTCACACCGCTCAAACCGTCACAATCAGCACGTTTCTCGTCTCAAATCTCCCAATTTTCGCGCTGGATCAATGCGTCAAAGCAAGAATGGGCCGGGCCTGGAAGATTAGGACCAAAAATAACCACGAGGGTGTGAGCATTTAAAATCAATGGACACTCTGGTTGACTAAATCAACTGTTGTATTGACTCTCCAGTACGTTAATTAGTTTCAGCTGCCTCGTCAGTAGTATCTCTTCCTCGATTAATCCTTCATACTCTTCTCATTCGGGCATTTATTTTTTCTTGCCTCTTCGAGCATGTGTTTGTTTTTAGTGATAATGCACGAATAGAATCAAGTGTCTCTCAACAAAAACTTCAAAATTATCACTCAAGTCGTCCCCTCCCACTCAAACCTCAGACTTTTTACTGTGTCTACTGTGCCCACTGTCACTACTCAATCGTCCCAACTGCTCACATACACATACACACACACGAGCCTCTCGTCTCTCGAAGCATAGGGGAAGAGCACACAGCCATGTCAATCTTTCATTCATTTTTGCCAAAGCGTGCGAGTCTCAGCAAGGCCTTACCCACTTTCCTCATACTTGTCACCATAGTTCTTGTAACGGTGCAACTCGTGCACTACAATCAGAATGTCTACTTGAAGCCATTGAAGCCAGCTGTTGGTGATGATCTGGATCTAGAACATAACAATGAAATTCATGCGACTACCACCGAAAACTTGGATGTCCAAAAAACTACTACTGCTGAAATCTTGAACGTCAAGCCAACTGATACATTCAAAAGTGGTGGTGACGGTATTGAGAAAGACGAAGAGTTTCATTTTGAGAATTATGAGTACGATATGAATAGTGAAGAAACTTATAACATCACGCCTGATGATTTAGACGCACTGATACGAAAGAATAGAAGGTTCAAGAATTTTATCAATCAAGACATTCTCAAACTTGTCAAGGACTCTGGTCCTTCCATTCCATCAATCAACAACAAACAACATTATAACAAGAACAATCCATTCAAGAAAACAGGTGATTACAAACTTCCAGTGATTGAAGGTAAATTACGTGAGAATAACATTGTTGATCCACTAAGATCGAAAGAATACCTTTCTTCATTCATGCAATTATCAGACTCGGAAAAGAAATCATTAAAGGAAGCTCATGATAAGTTTCTTGAGAAACTTCCAGATGGATTTCCTAAAGATATCGAGTTGAAAGGTGATGGAATCCTGTATGCCGGTGGCGGGAACTATAATTGGTTGGTGTTGATTTCTTTGAAAATGTTACGTGACACGGGATCCAAACTCCCTGTAGAAGTCTTCATTCCAACAGAGAACGAATACTCTGTTGATCTATGTGAACATGTTTTCCCTATCTTGGGTGCCAAATGTATTGTCATGTCAAGTGTTTTAGACAAGTCTCTAAATTTCAAAATTAGAGGATATCAACTAAAATCCATGGCATTAATGATGTCAAGCTTTGAAAGAGTGTTATTGCTAGATTCTGACAACATTCCTGTTAAAAATCCTGATAGTTTGTTTGTTAATGAGCCATTCAAGTCACAAGGCATGATTGTTTGGCCAGATTTTTGGAGACGTTCAACCAGTCCATTGTTTTATGAGATTGTAGGGATCCCTGTTGAAGAAATGAATCAAGTGAGGTTCTCATATGGTGATGAAAGAGATCATCCAACTCCACTAACGACGCTGGAGCATTACAACAAGAACATCTCTTATCATGATTTGAAAGGGACATTTCCTGAAGCTTCCTCAGAATCAGGACAATTGATCATCAACAAACGCACCCACTCTCGTGCAATCTTCCTGTCCCTCTACTACAACTTTTATGGACCTCAGTACTACTACGGACTAATGTCACAGGGGCAAGCTGGTGAAGGAGATAAGGAGACCTATCTTGCTGCCGCTCACGAACTAGGATTGCCATATTATCAAGTCCAAGAGTTTATCAGGGAGTATGGGCTCATTAGAGAGGATGGAGGGATCAACATTGCCGCTATGGGCCAGTACGATCCTAATATTGATTATATTCAGTCACAAGACCCTATTAGATACGCTTCTGGATTCGCATACAACAGTTCTCAGGACAACTATCTTTTCCACAGGTATTCCAAATCGGAAACGATGTTTTTGCATTGTAACAATCCTAAGGTTTATCCTTGGAAAGTACGTGGAAAGGGTCTTGAAGATCTTTTGAACGGGAAGGAAGATAGACGTAGACTTTATAGTAAGTATTTGGTGGATGAGCTGGGGTATGATTTCGAGGCCAAGATCATGGAGACGTTGAAATGGGTTCTTTGTGAGCATGGAGATTTGAATATCAAAGGAATGAGACATCCTGGCCAGGATTGTGAGAAAGTTAAAGCCCAGATTGAGTTTTTGAAAACTGGGATTGATGATACCAAAATTGTTAATAATGAAGATGATTCGATAAAGGAGGAGTCTAAGGGCCCTTCTGATGATGTGCAACTTGTGAATGAAGACGGGACAGTTGAATAAAGATAGTTTATAGTTTGTAAAAGTATTTTTCTATAATACCAGATTGAAGTAGTTAGGACTTAGCGGTACTGAATTTATACTACAACTTTGATTGATCAATTAAAAATAGCCATAATTGGTGACTTTTTATACTCTATAAACCTGCAAATGACTTGAAAACTAGAAAAAAAAAATAGGAAATGGATGATTGAATATAGAAATAGGAAAAACAAGTTTTGGAAAGGAGAGACTAAACTCTTTAAGCTTCTTTGGAAGAGTCTCTACCAAATATACCAACCTTCATCCAGTCTAAAACGACTAAACATCTGGATCTGAAAGACAAACACATGGAGACGTAAGAGAATTTCCAGAACAAGAAAGTGAAGGAACCAGCAAGTGATAATTTGGTCCAATTACCCCATGACAAATCGGCAATAGCTTTATCAGAACCGATGTAAGCTAAAGCACCTAGGTGGTTGTATTCAAATGGAGCAAAGTTAGCTAATGAGTCAATTTTGGATAATAATCTGGATTTCTCAGTAACATCAGTGGTTTGATCAACTTCGTATCTGACGGAATCAATGTTGGCCAAGTTTTTTAATAATTTAGATAAATAGATACCTTCTTGGTAAGCAACTTGAGCAGTTGGAGCCAATTTTCTTGATAAAGTACAATCACCTAAAGCAAAGATGGAATCGTCACCAATAACTTTCAAGTATTGTTCATCGAATAACAAACCTCTGTTAGCGAAAGTTTGACCCTCTAGTTTGTTAGCTAATTTGGTGGTGACTTCTCTGGCACCGTTACCGGTAGCCCAAACCAAGACACCGTATGGGATTTCTTCAGTTTTGGTGGTACCATCATCTTGTTTGATAGCAGCAGTGATAACTTTACCATCGACTTTCTTAACCATGGTTTTCAATCTAAGGGCAATGTTTTCTTCTTGGAAAGTAGTTTCAGTGTATTTAATCAATTTCTTGTCGAACATGTTCAAGATGTTTGGTAAAGCTTCAACTAAAGTGACTTTAATTTCTTTTCCAATACCTGGGTACCATTTAGATAAATCTTGATCAACAAAATCTTGTAATTCACCAGAGAATTCAACACCAGTTGGACCACCACCAACAACGACAAAGCTTAATAATCTTGATCTTTCTGGGTCATCTTTTGGTAAAGAAGTAGCTAATTCAATGTTGTGTAAGACCTTTGAACGGATTTCTTGAGAATCTGGGATTTCTTTCAAGAATGAAGCATTTTCAAAAACACCAGGAATACCAAAAGTGTTTGGTTTAGCACCAACACTAACGACTAAATAATCATAGTTCAAAACTTGCTCTTGTTGAGTGTTACCCTTGATTGTGACGGTTTTTTTCTTTGGATCAACATCAGTGGCTTCAGCCTCGTAGTAAATGACTTCACCAGTCAATCTTCTACAGATTGATCTGATTGGTTCAACAATAGATTTTAGTTCAATGGTACCGGTTGGAGCAGATGGCAATAAAGGAGTGAATAAAAAGTAATTTCTTGGAGAGACAACGATAACGTTGTACAAAGTGGAGTCAAGGTTCCTTAGTAAAGAGACAGCACCCCAACCAGAACCCAAGACGACCAAAGTTTTTTTTGGAGCACCGTTTGGTAAAGTTGGAGATTGTGGTTCTTGTGGTGATGGGTTTGCTTCATCGTAGATTTGATAAGAGACGTAAGCAGCACCTAATAAAGTGGAAACCCAAGTGGCCCTCCATGCGTTTTTGGCTGTTCTTTTGAAAAAGGATGGTTTGGCAGCAGCAACTGGAGTAGCTGTCTTGATGATTGGTTTGACGGCTTCCGGTTCAACTTTTTGCAGTCTTCTGATAGAAGAAGAGAAAAATCTCTTTGAAGCTAAGTTTCTGAACATCTTGTTGAATACTCTGAAGGTCAGTGAGAATGATCAAGTCTAACAGAAGCTAAGTGACAATGATTCAACAGTGGAAATGTTAGAGAATTAAATTGAAATTAAAAGAAATTTTTAGAGAAGGAAAACAAAAGTTTTTATAGCGATGAGTCTTTAATTTCCACTTAGCGGAAGACTTGGGTGCAGAGAAAAATACGAGTTTCGGGGGTCTTATAACGGTCCTCAATTCGGGAAAAGTTGCAGTTAGAGTGATATGGATACTAGGTCTCTAATGGCCACAATCCGGCGGTCTTTAGAACAACTTTTGCTAACAAAACTACGCCATATAGCTGGTGCCTGGACAAAGTATAATCAGTTGATGGCACACGAAGCCAAAAAAAATTTTCAGCCCTGTGAAGAGAATTCCGACACTTTTTTCGCGCATCGGATTGGCTGAATTAGTGGAAAAAGAAACGTGACTGGTCACATGCTTCGCCTGTTTTGGCGGTAATTGGCAACTATTGTGAGGGGTAGTATTAAGTGATAGTGTATGGAAGTGTTAGGAGAGAGAGAAGGCTTGTGGTTGGTGGGAGTAGTGTAGTTGTAGTGTAAATATTAGTGTAGCGATTATAATTGTGTCACGCCGGCTGCTTTGGATAATATACCGCGCGCGAAGAGACGAATTAATTAATAATTAATGGTCTATTGTGTTAGCATTTAAATTATTATTGTACAAATTGGAAGTCCCTATTTTTTTTTTGTTGTACAGCTATATATACCTAGTACTACTAATTAATATGGTTTTTATAATTCTTGTCCATCAAGAGTAATTAAGCGTACGCTTCTTTAATTAAGGGAATAGAAGGAGGGAGTCGGTTATATTTGTCAGTTTTAATGGCTCTGCCTAATAATCTACGATCTATGGCATATTGATGTTCCGGATGCTGTGACATATTAAAAACTGATGTTTGTGGTTGGTGAACTTGTAAATTCTAATATAATTGATAAACGGGGTTACTGAATGAGCTGAATCGAACTAAAAATTTGATGAAGAGTTAGTCAAGGTCTACCGGTAATAAGAGAGTGGACTTACCAATGGATCACTCACTGTCCACGTTACGATTCTCTACAGTCGCTTAATTAGTTGAAATTCGTAACTTTATCATTCCCACAAATTTCACCCGAAACTGTATATCTGGGCCCGGAAACAGTCTTAAAACTACCAAGAGGTTTCTTAAAAATAAAGAAGGAGTCTTCTAAAACTAAATTTCCCTAGTATAATTTATTGGGATTTCAAGAGTTCAGACTCAATAATGGTTTTGAATAAGTAAATCATGTCGCGTGCTGAACAGGCCTACCTCAATATCAATGATGAAAAGCCATTTTTAGCCCAAGATGATGATCGGTCACTGTACGATTGTTCAAAAGCCACACAACTTTGAAATGAAATAGAGTATAGAATTATAGCATGTAAAGGAGCGAAATGTAGAGCTTAACAACATTTGAACAATAACTGCTCCTCAAACAGTCAAGCGACAAAGGTAAGGTTTAAAACCCATTCACAAAACCTTAATTTTTGAACTCAAAGAAGGACAGCCAATACAAATCCCCCCAACTCTTTTTTGGTAACCCTAAAATCACTCCATAGTTTAAAAATTGGTGCTCTGGAGATTCATAAACAGCTAGAAAAAAGATATCATATACCCCTTGAAGTTGGATCGAGAAGACTAAACCATCCACGTTTTTGAAACTATATTTAGATGATCCCAATTCCCGCCACACTTCTTCCGCAAGGCTACAAACCAATCAATACAATAAAAGAAGGTGATGATTCCGACAAGTAGCGCCAAGGGCCTTTCACAGCGAGATCCATTTTTTTCTTCGTTTAAACATGCAAAGTCATACCAGTGGTGAAATGTCCCTAAATCACCAAAACACCCAGGTCCCGAAATCTCAATAGGACAAGACCTGTCAAACGTGCGTTTTTTGAAACAAAAAGGTAAACAAAAATGCAGGTGGGTGCAAATGATGCATAAAGAAAGACATTGTTAATTTTCGCGATCTTATGGTAGTCAAATAAAGATCTTTAATTTCTTCTAAAATTGTTGCATGATAGTTGATGACAAGACTGAGCATACTTACGATACTGTTATATATTTGTTAGAGGCTGAATCTTGGGTTTTGTCTTGTCTTTAATTTCGATCTACGTTTTTAGCTCAGGATCGTCAGAGCAACGATACTTCAGGTTTGAATGTTTGGTCCAGAGATCGGCATGTACGCTTTCCAAGCCTCCCAAGCCAGTGATTGGCAAACGACTTCGAGTATTATCAAACTAAGCGAAGATTTAAGCTTGAATTTTCGCTCCGGTGGACCAACCCAAACACATGAATACTCATGGAAGAAGAACACTGAAAAGATAAGAACTTTTCTAGCATAACCTAAGATTGGGAAGAACACACAAGAACTGGATGTTAGGTCTAGGTCCAACTATGGTCCAGCTGAATGCCACAATGTGCTCTTCTGAAAAAAAATTTCGTATTCCTGCATGATATTGTTTGTAATAAAGAAAATCTCTTTGATTTATTTGTCGAGATACCACACAACTCATATACATTGAACCTGGACAGATCATCAATGTGGGAGAAGTAATAATAACAAATGTGAAAGCTGGTATGCCTAGCTTCTAGAATTGGAGATGCTATTGGGATAATGTAAGGTCTAGATCGAGGAGATGAGTATTATCAGTCAACAGGACAATCAACATGCTGGACCACTTGGGTTCTGTTAGGAAGCACAATTCCCGAGCGATCTCTCAGGCCCCAAGTTTCATGAGTTAGATTATTGGATATGCATCATATTGGTGTAGTCATAGCATTGATTAATTGGACAATTTAAAATCAATCGATATCAATTTTGTTTGTAGCAACTTAGGGGCTGCCCAGCATTAGTCCTTTTGACCATCAACTTGCTCATTGCCCACATTATGAGACTATTTTTTGACTGGGCCTCATAATCCCTCGAAACAAAGGGCTCAGTTTTGATTCGAGTAGTAGGGCTGAACGGATGGTGAGAGGCTTAACTTTGATATTACTGATGTCCGGTCCGGAGAAGATTTTGAGGACCAAACTTTTTTCAACACACCATATGAAAAAAAAAACCTTGGTTCTGCGTTCTACGAATTGCTCATCTTCAAAATAGAAGCCCAATTTATCATTGCGTGTGGAAATTGAACCGAGGGATAGCTGTCACATAGCGAATCGCAAAATTCTCCATTTCGAGAAGTTTTACTGTTGATCGACAGAAGCCGTGAATATTTTGTTACAGTTCGGTCCTGAATTAGTAAAAATAGTGCGAAAACTCATCCTCTGACCCTTCTGTCAAGGATTAGTTATTAATGGCGTGTGATAGCAACTCAATTGTCAAATCTTGGTTATAGTTACTAATACTGGCTGCCATTCTACAATGGCTGCTTTGAACAATAGGCAGCGGGTGCTGGGAAATCTTGATCTGATTTGGAGATGTTTCATATTTCGATCCAGGCACACAAAGTGGGAAAAAAAGGTGAGCAAGGACTAAACTTTAAAAATAGGGTTCGATGTTGGTAAATGATCTCGGAAGAGCAAAAAATTTTCTATGGGACAGCTAGAACGGTTGGATTCTGACCCAGTATGTGCTCAAAGATAGGATATTTTACTGTAGTAGTTTTACAATTAGGTGAATCTTTTTTCCGTTGGTGGAAAATGTTGGGGGTGCTTTGAATGGATCTGAAATTAGATCAAGTTGAACATGAAATGGGTTGAAGTATTTCGAAATGAATAGGAATCAATAGATCCGGGTACTGTATGACAAATATATCCGAAAATTACTTTTCTTAAGGTTCTTTATTCTCAATTCCCCAGGTATGACACCCCCAATTGAAACTCGACGAAGGTTAACTCCTCAAGATGTTCTCTTGAAGTGTTCACTAGCAATACTCACTACTTCAATTGAGCACTCAGGACGCAGACACCGGTGAGATGGATCGAATTCGCATGTGCTCCGAGTTCGTCATTGTAAAAGCGGCTCAAAGCTCCATCAAACTCTTAGTCTTGCCCCAAGTTCCCACTCCAGTGTCCACTGTTATCAGTTGCCTTAAAAATAATTTTGGGACAAATGAGTCGGGTTGAAGTTTAGAGGACAAATATCTTTTGGCAGGTGTCGAGAACTTATGAAGCTGGATATCGAATCTCTGATCCATTATTTCACCATTCCTGAGCCTTCTAACGTTCAATTGATCTATTAGTTGTCCACGTTGCACTCTATCAATGCGGAGTTCAATGTTTTAGATATTGGACAGCCAAAATAGGTCTTTTTTCTTTTTTTTTTTCTTGCCTTGAAACAAAGCCTCAACACTTGAGCCTTCAGCTTGACCGACTTTTATTGCGAAAACCTTTCGTTGTGTAGTCCGACTAGTAGCTACGGGAAATTAGCCTTCCTCCAGTTACGACTACCAATTTACTCCGAAAACTAAAAGAAAAAAAGAATCTTTGATTATTTACGCTTAAAAGCGGTTTATTATTGTAAACATCAAGGTAGATCCATGAAATGCCCGAAAAGCAATGGGCCTTCAAAGGATCAGGAGATCCCAATCAAGAACAGCACCTCAAGGGACTTTTGGCTGGTTTGAGCACATGGCCATTTCAATAACCAAGTTTTTGCCCTAATATGTTTCTCAACCTTGCACGGTGTGGCCCGCGTGCTTCCTCTATATCTGTAGTAACAATAACTTGCTGGCATTTTTTCAACATCGAGGGCTTAAAAAGTGTCCAAAAAACATGCTAGGGCAAAGTTTTAGAGGATGCAGGCACACTATAAGTATGGTGTACTAAGTAATAAGTAGCGGAATTACAGAATAGTAGACCATACCGTTGGAACTGGCCAGTCTAATCACCCCATTGTCCTCTATTACCCGTAGTTCTTTTAAGTCCAGTGTCCTAAAGACAGCAAATGATTGTATTAGCCCTATGATTTTTTTCAAGGAGTTACAAATATGTAGGATAAATGTAATGTATACAGGAACTCCTGAGTCCCGAAATCTCCCCTCCTTGTCTCAACATGCCAAACCTTCACAAACACTCTCCCACCCACGGTAAACACACTCATTCCAGCACTTCTCCACTTCAATAATCTACAAATACAGCTGGCTCTCATTTGTCCCCAATGTCTATTTGTCCCCAAAACTCGCTGATCTGTTCTTCCCTATTGGGCGAATTACCTGCAGGAACCCGCGTTTTCCCGCAGCACGCAAAATCAGACAACTCGACAACTGAAAATTTATCTTTATATAGAGACCGAGATAACTGAACTTTCCCAGTCACTCTGGTGCCACAGCTATCATATTCTAACTGGCTTCCACCTGAACCTCACCATCGCTACCACTGAATGCCTGCAGTCTGAGCTCCATCCCCATCCCTTTAGCACAACCACATCTTGCAGCAAACCTATCATCTCCCCTATCTCTCCTATGTACTCTGACCATAATCTTGAACAGGCCACTGGAACCCCGGAAGTACTCCTATCCTCGGGACCTACCATCCAATTGTCCACCAAGAAGGCATGGAGACTCAAGAGATATACCAAGACTGACGACGAGATAAAGATCGAGCAAAAGAAGTATGAAGATTTGGAATTCACCCCAAAGAAGACCAGCATTAGACGTCCAAGAAACAAACCGGGTCAAGGAGCCCAGGAGTTTGTGTTTGTGGACCTGTCGCCCACAAAGAAAGCATCAAAGGAACATAAGGAAGACGTTGCTAAGACTCCAAAGAAGCAGGGCTCTAGAGTTTCAAGACTGTTCAGGCTCACTTCCTCCTCTCAAGAAACAATGAAGCAGGAAATCCCATCACCAGCTCAAACTTTAGGTCCAAGTCTCTTGGATGACATAGCCCAATCGTCCCCAGAGATCCCACTTGCATCACCTTTGAGAAACGAAACAAACTCTCAAAAACACCAGGGATCCAAGAGAACATACACAAACTTGTTGAATAACCACTACAGCCAACAACAGCGAGCAAGATCAAATTCATCCACATCTTTAGTTATGACCATTTCAGATTCGGGAAGAGCTGTCTTGCAACCTTATTCTACTCCTGTTTTACCACCGACATTATCTGCCACTTCTTCAACATCCGACTTACCTTCATTAAACACAAAACAGAGCTACTATGCAAGATCACCAATTCCTTCTCCAAAGAGAATGGAATCTCCAGTTCCCCATAGTAGATTTATTAACCAAACATCCTGCGAGTCCATTCCTAAATACAGCCTTGACCCAACCTCTTCAGATGATGATGAAGAATCAGATGCTTTGAGAGCATTCACCAAGGCTGTTAAGTGCAACAATGGCCGTAAGAGAGCAAACACAAATTCATCCCAAACATCAATCCAATCAGCCGCCATCTCACCAGTTATTTCAAGAACACTCTCAAGAAACCATTCAGTCTCATCAATATCATCAGCCTATGGAAAAAATAGTCGTATCTCTCCATCAAGGGCTGCAATGTTGAGAAAGGCAATCACCCCAACCATTCAAACACAAGATTTCGTGTTTGGTGATGGAAGTACTGCTACAGGAAGTTATTTTGACGATTCAGTGAAAGTCCAGAAACCAAAAGCGTTCCAACACAAGAAGCAACTTTCCATCAGTGTCTTGGGCCCACCATTGCATATTGATGGTGAAGACGATAATGGATTCACCGACGAATCCGAATCACCATTTGAGTTCCACGACGGGATCACTGATATGGAAGATCTAGAGAGTGCACCAAGCACAGCTTTTGGAGAGAGCGGGATGTTCCCAAAGATGGAGGGTGAAGAGATTTTTGATTTCAACTCGTTCATCAACTACGGCGATGCACATGATTTCTGAACATCGTGAATTTTTGTCTCTCTTGTCTGGATGCTTGAGTCCAGATCGTTTGTTTATACCACTGCATGAATTTGTTTATACATATTTCACCTTTTTTTTTATATTGTCACACCTCTTTTGCATTCGGGTAAGAAAAGTATTGGTTAAGATTAGAAAAATACAAGAAAGTCCATTTAGAAAAATAGTGTAAGCTCTTAAGTCATCATCATGTATTAATATGATTGATTAATTATCAATGATGGTTTTGACGAACTCAACACATTCTCCTTCTCCCAAGTGTGGGTTATCTAGTTGCCATACCAAAATATTCTCAATAACTTTAGACATCCATGGACCTGGCTTCTTTCCCAGTTTCTTGGATAACGTCTTACCATCAATAACAGGTTTGAGTAGATATACTGTATTGAGTTCTTCTTTTAGAATTAGATCATAAAAGTGTTCATATCTCTCAATGATTGCGTTGGATGAGTTTGGAGAGGAGATTATTTCATCAAAGAGATTGAAAACCAATGATAGTTCGAAATTCCCTTCAAATTGTTTCAACAAAAGACCAGTTTTTGATCTAGAGAAGTGTGGTAAATCATGAATGATGGTTTGGTATTCTTCTTTGGTGGATAAAATTTTTGTGATTATATTTCCGTCATTTTTAGAATACTTTAAACCTTCCCTAACAATTAGATCACAAGCTGCTTGTTCCTGTTGCGGCTTTTTGGCATTATATGCAAGTTTGATACCTGACCATGGTCTGAGAACAATTAAAATCCAAAATAGTCTTTTTAAGGTTTTATCAGTAAGGATATTATCAACAATTGGAGCGAGTTTTGAGTGTGAGTAATCAGTTGACTTAATGATTTGAACAGATGGTAATGTCTGGGATTGCAAGGATTCGTTCACTATGTGGATCTGAGCGTCATCATTCAATGCATAGACATCTTCTTTATGCGAACCAAAATCGAAAACTGCTTGGAGTAACCTCGTCTCTGATAATAATTGTAACCCATAGGTTGGGTTTGGTCCATATAATGTTTTTTCAATTTCGACACCAATTCTTTCTCTGCTGATCTTATGTGATAATGCCTCAGTGATTTCTTCTTCTTTCATGGCATCCAATATCTCAGGAGAAATTTCAAAGTTAAACCTGCTGGCAAATCTGATCAATCTTAAAACTCTTAACGGATCATCTAGAAATGTTTGCAATGGAGCTAATGGAGTTCTTAAGATCCCGACTGATAGATCATGAAGACCCGAGCCAGTGAAATCCTCAACTTTATCCTGCTGGATGTTATAAAACAATGCGTTTAAAGTGGCATCTCTTCTTAATGCATCTTCTTGTGGTGTACCGAATTTGATGATTGGAATTCTGCTGTCTTCAGTATATTCCTCACTTCTCAAGTTGACAAAGTCAATATCCAGCCCATACAATTTAGTGGTGGCTGTTTCCAAATGCTTGGACTTTTCAGGGTTCTTCTCGATCTTGTGGATATTCGAAGGCTTGATCCCATACTTTTCGAAATTCTCGCTCATGTATGATCTTAAACCATCTGCAAACTCTTCACCTGACTGTGTATTGATCGCAATATCCAGATCGTTACTCTCGTTACCTAAAAGCTTATCTCTCACCCAACCCCCAGTGATTCTCAGTTCTAACTTCTTGCTCTCATCAGTGATGCCATTGTTCTTCAAATTGACATAGTCCTTCAACAAATCAGTGATCTTTGTCTCTGTGCTGTTCAGCTTAATAACAGGTTTATTCAAATCAAATTTTGTCATTGTGCCCAGTCGTCTCTTCAATAAATTCTCAAATGTGTTAAAGCTTTTGATCAACAATTTCATGGAAGATCAGAAAGACTTCACACTCTTCTTCTAGATCATCTTTCATGGTCTCTATTATATTTTTTCCACTATGTGACGTTTTCCGAGGGCTCATCGGCCGGAATTGAAACATAATGCAATTTTTCAACTGTTTATAAACAACTCTTCAATAAGTAAACAAACAAAGAGCGCCCTCGGGATATCAGCCACTATGGGGGACAACAGCAAATACAAATATGAGGAGATGTCCAACAAGGTTCTTCGACAGGACCGGAAGCTGCTTTCTAACCGCGACGATCCGCTGAAGGATGCTGCCTTATCAGCGCCTACTTCCCTGGCTGGTAAGATCTCTGTAAAGGATTTGGGGGCAGACAGTGTTGCCAGTGGCAAAACCTCAGGGGAAACTGAAGATGACGAGGACAAGCAGTACGCGAAGAAGATATCCGAGAGGTTTAAGAAGAAAGAGCAGGCGAAGTTGCACACGTTACAGAAGAACGATCAGTTCAATAATAAGCATGCCACTATCTTGGGCAGTTCCAACCTCGAATCACTCAATTACTACCCAAAGACTCAAGAGACGAACGAGGCATATGGAAGCTTGGTGGAATGGGTCTCTGTACAGTTCGGAAACGATATACAGCACAACACAGTTATCAGTGCAACTGATTTAATTTTACAAACATTAAAGGATGAGTCCAGTACCGATATACAGAAAAAGAGAGACGTGGAAGACATACTTGGCATCAAAGTACGAAATGAAGTCTTCTCAACTGCAGTAAATTTTGCAAATCAACTGACTGATTATGATCAGCAAGAAGAGAATCCTGATGAGGATGAAAATGATGACAATGTTGTTGCTGTTGATTTTGATGAAGATCAAGGTGCAGATGAGGAAGATGAAGAGAGTGAGTCCAGTGATGATGATTTCGCAGGTCCTAGACTTGATGATTTTGTTCAAGAAGATGAACCTGAAGATTTGAAGGATGAGGAAGCTGAAGAAGTTCTGAGGTTCGAGTCAAATCAGAAAGGAGCCAGGATACTGTCAATCAATGATATTGATTCTTTTTATCTACAGAAAACCATCGCCCATTACTTCACCAAGTTAGATGCCAGAAGTCTAAAGAGATTGGTGTCAGATGTAAATGAACTCATTGAGAGTGATCTGAATGATAGAAAATACCAAACTCAATTAATAGAACTTCTGGGGAAAGATAATTATGAACTTATAGAAATTTTACTGAATAACAGACTACAGTTTATATGGAGCTCAAAACTTTTGAAAGCTGAAACTGAAGAAGAAAGAGCGCAAATATTGTCAGAACTTGAATCGAATGGTTTGAAACATTTACTTGATGGTGATGATATCAACGAGAATGACAATGACGATGATGACCAACCAAAGAAGAAAAGGAGAATAGCATCTGAAAGTGAAGTTGTTAAGACAAGACAGCCAAAGATTGTGAATCTTGAGGATTTGAAATTCGACCAAGGCTCTCATCTAATGACAACGACTAAAGTCAATCTTCCTAAAGATTCTTTTAAAAGGGTCAAGAAACAATATGAAGAAATTCACATTCCTGCACCTGAAAAGCCAGACGATGATACTGAATTGGTCCCGATTTCAACATTACCAGAATGGGCAAGAGTTGCATTCCCATCTGCTGAAACCTCCACATTGAACAGAATCCAATCCAAAGTATACCCAACTGCATTTCTCAGTGATGCTAACATCCTTTTATGTGCCCCAACTGGTGCTGGTAAGACTAATGTTGCCATGTTAACTATCTTGAAAACCTTAGAGAATTACAGACTTCCTGACGGGTCATTTGATTTGAATAACTTTAAAATAATTTACATTGCCCCTTTGAAAGCGTTGGTCCAGGAACAAGTTAGAGAATTCTCTAGAAGATTAGAAGTATTTGGAATCAATGTTGAGGAATTGACTGGTGACTCCAATTTAACGAAACAACAAATCTCAGAAACTCAAGTCATTGTTACGACTCCTGAAAAATGGGATGTCATTACCAGAAAAAACTCAGATACAAGTTATACCAACCTTGTGTCCCTCTTAATCATCGATGAAATTCATTTGTTGCATGATGAAAGAGGCCCAGTCTTAGAAAGTATCGTTGCTAGAACTATCAGAAATATGGAACACAGATCAAGAAACGTCAGATTGGTTGGTTTATCAGCTACATTACCAAACTACAAAGACGTTGCAAAGTTCTTGAGAGTCGATGATAATAACGGCCTGTTCTATTTTGATGCATCATACAGACCATGTCCATTAGCACAACAGTTTATCGGTATCACTGAGAAGAATTCTTTCAAGAAAACCATATCCATGAATGAAGCTTGTTATGATAAGGTTTTAGAGGCCGCTGGTAAGCATCAGGTTATCATATTTGTTCATTCTAGAAAAGATACTTTTAGAACTGCCAAATGGTTAAGAGACAAGCTTATTGAAGAAGATAAACTGAATTTATTTTTGAAATCAGATTCTGCCAGTGTTGAAATTTTGAGACAAGAATCTGAAAAAGCAGCAGACAAAGGATTGAAAGATCTACTGCCTACTGGGTTTGCTATCCATCATGCTGGTCTAACCAGAGAGGACAGATCAGCATCAGAAGATTTGTTTGCTGAAGGTTATGCCCAAGTTTTAGTTTCCACGGCAACATTAGCATGGGGTGTGAATTTGCCTGCTCATACAGTTATCATTAAAGGTACTGAAGTTTATGCCCCTGATAAAGGTGACTGGGTTCAATTGTCCCCACAAGATATTTTGCAAATGTTGGGTAGAGCTGGTAGACCAAGATATGATGAAAGTGGTGAAGGTATCATTATAACATCACAATCAGAGATCCAGTATTACCTAGCTGTTTTGAATCAGCAACTGCCTATTGAATCACAACTCATGAGTAAACTGGCTGACAATTTGAATGCTGAGATCGTTGCCGGTACGGTCAAGACACTGAAGGAAGGTGTTGAATGGTTGGGTTATACATACCTGTACGTTCGGATGTTGAGATCCCCTGCAGTTTATAGGGTTGGTCCTGAGTACAGTGAGGATGTTGCACTGGAGTGGAAGAGAACTGATCTTGTTCATTCAGCATTGACGATTTTGAATCAGAATAATTTGATTGTTTATGACCCGAATACTGGTGTTATTCATTCAACAGATCTGGGTAGAATCTCATCACATTTTTACATAAGTTATGATTCGATGTCTTTTTACAACAAACAATTGAAATCTTACTCTTCTGTTATTGATGTCTTTAGAATTTTTTCTTCTTCATCAGAGTTCAAATTGATTCCTGTCAGACAAGAAGAGAAATCAGAAATCACTAAACTGATGGAACGCTCTCCAATTCCAATCAAGGAAGATGTCAATGATCCTAAGGCGAAAGCAAATGTATTGCTACAAGCATATATTTCTCGTCTTTCATTGGACGGATTTGCATTGAATGCCGATATGATCTACATTACTCAATCAGCTGGAAGATTGTTGAGGGCAATTTATGAGATTGCATTGAAGAAAGAATGGGCTGCATTAACTAAATTGACATTGAATTTATGTAAGATTGTTGAGAAAAGAATGTGGTTGTCAAACTCTCCATTCAGACAGTTTCCTGATTGTCCGTTGAGAATCATCAAGACTACAGAGAGTTCTAATTTGCCATGGTCAGAATATTTTAACTTGAATGATGAAGTTGAGATGAGTCAAGCAATTAGGGATGATAGACTAGCTAGAACTGCATTTGATTTGATTCAAAAGTTCCCAAAATTGAAAGTCAACTGTTCAATCCAGACACTTACCCCAAGTTTGTTGAGATTTGAATTAGATATCACCCCAGAATGGAATTGGGATTCGAAGATCCATAATAACACCGAATCATTCTTGCTTTTGGTTGAGGATACTAATGGTGAAAAGATTTTATACTCTGATACATTCTTAGTCAGAAGAAATTACATCAATGAGGAACACTTGTTAGATTTTACTGTGCCTATAAGTTCTCCATTGCCGCCTAACTACTTTGTCACTCTAATTTCTGAAAGATGGTTGCATTGTGAATACAGAATTCCAGTTGTTTTCAATCACTTGAAGTTACCAAAGAAGTTCCCTGCTCCAACTCAATTGCTCGAACTTCATCCAATTCCCGTGTCAGATTTGAAAGTTCCTGAATTTATCAACGCTTTTGATTTTGAATATTTCAACAAGTTTCAAACGCAAGTATTTGACACTGCCTTTAATTCAAACTCGAATGTATTTGTTGGTGCCGTGAAAGGATCAGGAAAGACTGTCATTGCAGAACTTGCGATCTTGAACCATTGGAGACAAAACAAAGGTCGTATCGTTTACATTGTTCCTAATCAAGATAAAATAGATGCCTTGTTGAAAAATTGGGAACTAAGATTTGGTGAAATCGGAGGTGGTAAAGTCATCGGTAAATTGACCAATGAATTGGCTGTCAATTTGAAAGTTCTTGGTGGAAGTCATCTGATCTTGGGTACTCCAAAACAATTCGATGTTATATCTCGCCGTTGGAAACAAAGAAGAAACGTTCAAGCCATTGATATGCTCATAGTTGATGATGTTCAAACTATTGGTAATGGATTTGAAGGTACAGTTTATGAAACTATCATTTCAAGAATGAGATTTATGTCGATTCAACTTGAGAAAGATTTGAGAATTGTTGGTCTTTCTACATCATTGGCAAATGGTCGTGATTTTGGAGAATGGTTAGGTGTTGATAAGAATGAAATCTATAACTTTTCATCAAAGGAAAGACTGCGTCCATTAGAGATTCATCTACAATCTTTCAACATTTCACATAATCCTTCATTGATCTTGGAAATGACTAAGCCAACATATCTTTCTGTTAGATCTTTTGAAGGAACGTCATTGATTTTCGTTCCATCTAGAAAGCAATGCTTGGAATTGGGCCTAGAGTTCTCAAGATTAGCCAAACTTGATGAAATTTCGTTCCTAATCACAGAAGTTGGAGAAATTGAGCCGTTGTTAACTAAAGTTTCAGATTTATCATTGGCTGAGTTACTGAAGAATGGTGTTGGTATTTATTACAATAACATGAACAAAACAGACAGAAAAATTGTTACTAAACTTCATGAAAGTGGAGCACTGAGAGTTATATTTGCATCTAGGGAGATTGCATCGTTTGTTCCTAGTGCTGATTTGGTTATTGTCTTAAGCACACAGTTTTACGAAGGTAAAGAACATCGTTATATTGATTATCCAATCAATGAGATCTTAGAAATGATTGGGAATTCAAGAAGTTCGATTGGTGATTCCAACAAGGTTTTGATCTTGACTAATTCAACTAAGAAAGAATATTATAAGAAGTTCTTGAATGAATCATTACCTGTGGAAAGTTTCACCAATGTGTTCTTAGCAGATGCATTCATCAATGAAATCAGCACTGGATTGATCAAATCGAAACAGGATTGTATTGATTGGTTAACATTTTCTTATTTTTATAGAAGATTACAGGCTAATCCAAGTTTTTACGGTGTTAAGGATGTTTCCCATTTCGGACTGTCTTCATATTTGACTGATCTTGTTGAATCCACACTATCAGAACTTTCCGAAGCCAAATTGATAGAACTTCATGATGAGGAAGATGAGGAAGAAGATGAAGAAGTTGAAGAGATTGTGGCATTGGATGGTGCATTACTTGCGTCATACTATAACGTATCATTCATCACTATGCAAACTTTCATTTTATCACTTTCTAAGAAATCTAAATTGAAATCAATCTTGGAAATAATCACATCATCATCAGAATTTGATTCACTTCCAATTAGACAACATGAATCTTCAATCCTTCAAAAAATTTACAACAGAGTTCCTATCAAGTCTTCATCACCTTCAATTTCATTTGAATCTCCATACTTGAAGGCATTCATCCTACTACAAGCTCATTTCTCAAGATTGAACCTCCCACCAGACCTTGCCTCAGATCAGAAAATCATCTTGGAACAAATCATCAATCTGTTATACACCGTTGTTGACTTGCAGAGCAGTGAAGGACATTTGAATGCAATGTATGCCATGGATCTATGTCAGATGGTTGTTCAAGCCGTTTGGGATACCGATAGTCCATTGAAACAAATCCCACTCGTTGATGATGAGATCTTGCAAAGGGCCAAGAATTATAAAGTTGAGACAGTTTTTGATATAATGTCATGTGAAGATGAAGAAAGGGATGACATTCTAAGATTGAGTGATAAACCATTGAGGAAAGTTGCTGAGTTTGTCAACAAGTATCCAAATGTTGAAATCTCATATGAATTCAACCAGGAGAAAGTCATCACTAATGAAACTAATGAAATCACAGTCACCATCACAAGGGACGAAGAACCTGAAGATTTGAAAGTCATTGCTCCACATTTCCCATTCGAAAAGACTGAGAATTGGTGGGTTGTGTTGGGTGATTCTAAAACCAGGGAACTGTATGCAATCCAGAAATTTTCAGCAAATAAGGAAGAACAACAAGTTAAACTGGAATTTACTATACCTACTGCTGGTCATCATGAATTTTCCATCTGGTGTATGTGTGACTCATACGTTGACGCTGATAAAGAAACCAGTTTTGAACTCGATGTTGAACAAGGAGAAGAGGAAGAGATTGAAGAAGAATGAATTGCACTACAATCTACTATATCATCACGAAAAAATGAAATGTAATTCTAATGTTATTAAACACTGTAGTATGCATCATTGGGCTGTCTCAAAGCCTCTCGTCTCTGTCAACCTTTTACGGGGTTTCTTATAAAATGGCCAGCTCCATTTCCTCCTCATGGGTCAACATTGGCTGATCACCATCCTCATCAACTTCTGCCAATTCGTGACCTTTCTGATCACTTTGAAACTGTTGCAACTGTTCAAAATCCCAAACCGAGATCCCTTCTTGATCTTTAGGATCCGAATGTTGAGCCATTGTTCTTAAAAACTGCTTTGCATTAGCAATGGCCATATCTGTAGAAAGGTTCAAATCCGCATCAAGCAAACTTTGCGCAATCCATTTAGGTAATTGATTCTTCTTTCTTGCAAATCTACGATCTGCCAACACCATTACACCGTAATCATCCTTACCTCTCAAAACTCTCCCCAAACATTGGGCAGCATGTCTCATTGCATCAAAAGAAAGGAAATCATTCTCCTTGATCTGATAATGATCCCTTAAGAACTCTAATCTTGCCTTCAGGATTCTTGACTCGGTATATTGGAATGGAATACCAATCATGAGGACACAACGACCATATTGATGGTCAAAATCGATACCTTCCGAGACTTTCCCTCTCGCGACAGATAATAGGACAGCACCTCTACCATTGGAACATGCGGTTCGGTAAGTTTCCAACGCTAATGCCGTTTCCTGGGCATCAGGGGTCTCAACCAAGATCAGTTTATATTTCCAAACTTCATCTAATATCCCCATTGTTTGCCACATTGAAATAATACTTTCCATGTATAAATATGAAGGGAAAAACACAACTAGACCATCTGGTGTGATTTTAGAAAATTCGATCAGTAAAGAACCATAGTTTCTAACTATACTTGGATCATTTCTAATTTCAAATCTTGACGAGATTGCAACCTGGTCAGAGCCTTTAGTGACAATCATTGGTGCAAATGATCTCTTGGCTAATGTCATTGCATAAGATTCTTGAATGACTGTTTCGAAATCTAACATCTTTGGATACATATCCAGTGGTGATATGGTACCTGATGTGATAATAACAGAGGAGAACTTTTCAAAGATTGGCTTGATTGCAATTGAAGCATCAAGACATGTGAACCTTAATATTGGATTAGGAACAGTGGAGTTCTCAGTTTCATAAGGTTCCAAGATCAGTGCAAAACCTTGCTCATAAGTGGCAACTAAAGTTGCTAACATGGCAACATCTTTTAATGCATTATAGTCTTCGATGTTTTGGATCTCAAGCGTCCTTACCAGCAGCGATAATCTTTCAGAACAAAATCTCAAAGGTTTCCTTTCTATAAATGTCAATTGTTTTAAATGTTGTAAAAATGAAGTTGGAGTTTCTGAAATCACATGCAAGACTTTCATTCTTGTCTTTAAATATTCAATAAATCTTTTCAAAAATGCAATAAAATGTTCAGCTCTTCTGATATTACCAGGAATAGCTTCTTTTAATAAATCTTTTGTCAAGACAGGAGTCTCCATCATGTCTGTATTATTACTATTATTAATTATCTCCGATGCAGTTAAACCTTGAACCAATTTTTCATATTCATCTTGTAATTTTTTAGAATCTGTTGTTTTCACTTCTTCAATCTTTGTTGTTAAACTTTGTGCACCTTTAGATGCTTTTTTCAACATATCACTTGTCAAATCCAAAGACAATGATTCAATGCAAACGTTATCAATATTATGTGCTTCATCAAAGATAATGATTGAATCCTTGGACAACTCTTTGGAAACTCTTTCCGAAATTTTTGGATCTAATAAATAATGATATGAATAAATAATGATGTTACAGAATGGAATCATACGACGAACGGTGAAGTATGGACATGTCTTCTGTTCTTTACAGTAATCAGTCAACGCATCAAAGGAGTAAACACCAGCAGGTACCAAATTGTCTGGTTCTAATTGGTACAGATTCTCATGGAAATCACATAATGAAACATCATCACCAGCTTCACCTTTCTCTATCTTGCTCTTTGCCAAACCTGAGGTCATTCTTCTGCACTTCTCATCGACAATGTTCCCTTTTCTCTCCTTTGACACAGTTGGATGCAAACACAGATTCTTTCTCGAGGTCAAACCCAGCCCTCTAAAGTCCTCCATATAACCCAGTTCTTTGGCCCTGTACTCCATCAGATTGTGCAATTCGATCAGCGCCTTCTCGATTTCGGACATGGTACGCGAGCAATAAACAATCTTGCGGTGTTCCGGGTAGTGCATCTGGTACGCCACTGTCAGCGAGAGCAGGGAGACAGTCTTCCCAGTTCCTGAAGGCATCTCCAGGATGCTGTTGCCTCCCACGTCCAGCGTCTTCTTGATGTCCGACATGTACGCGTACTGCTCCGGGTAGATCCGCGGGTACGGGAAGAGCACTGGAAGGTCGTCGATGTAGAACTTCATGTAGTGTAGCGGGTGTGTGGGCGGTTAACTAGTGTTATTAGGTAGTGTTTATTAGCTGCTAGTTGATTGTTTTACGATATTTTCATTCGCGAAGGTGGGTGTATGCTAAAGAGTGCATTTATTAGACAAAGGACTTCACCTCGAAGAAGCGCTTCAAGTAGTAGATCTGGAAGACCGAGTTCACAGTCACAATGATCAACTGGAAGATGGACCAGTACTTGACACGGTCGTTCGTGGACTCGGCCGTGTTTCTGTGGGTTCTCTCCCTGATCACAAGGTAGCTCTGCTCGTTCTTGACTTCGTGGGTCAGCGTGGCGAGTCTTCTCACGGCAGCATCGAGACTATCGTTGTTTGGATCGTTAATGTCCACGAAGATGGTGCCGTGGATGTTGAAAGACACGTCCTTGGTGGAGATTGCTGATTTTTCATTGGAGAAGCAGTAGCCATATTTACCAGCCTCAGTTGCATCAATGCTGACATCCCCGTGAGACACATCTTGTTCAATTTCAAGCATTTTTCCACGAGGCGAAGTGATGAAGAAATCACCGTCCAATTGATTGCTTGATCTCGCGTCTCTGTTACCAAACTGAAAACTGACAGCCAATTTATCACCTTTTTTCAAGTTTTCGTAGAAACAACGCTTGCCATGGGCTGGAAGCAAGACATTGTGTGCCGAGACAGTGGCAACTAAGAGTAACAACCACGACAAGAAGAAGAATTTGGCCATTGTTGATGTTTTGGTACGTCGATTTTGAGAGTTTCGAGCAAAAATTTCGTGTCTTTTTTTTATAATTAGGAACAGGCCATCGGTGCGTAACCTTATGCACCTTGAGACACTTTACAAATCGAGATCAAACTACTCGTTAATTTCCAAATATATAACCTATATTATGACACACATGTGCTCATTCTCTGCACATCTCTCCTCCTCTCCTTAGATTTATTTAGTTTGTTTTTTCGTTTTTATTCATCCTTGATGATATTCCCCATTAAACTTTTTTTTAAATACCTGAAAATGCAATTAAAAAGACGTCTATTTTCTTCTGAAGGAACAACCATCGGTCAATTTGGCTTTACCACCGGTTGGTTGGGTCAAGACAGTGGCACAGGCGTCACAGGTGACAGCAGTTTGTGCGTGTGAGAAGACGGTGGTGATGTTTAAACAACCTGGACATTTGACATCCATGAAGAAAGATCTTGGACCTTGAACTAATTGTTTTAATTTGTGTTTTCTGGCTTCAGAAGCAGCAGTTGGGTGTAATAAATCTTGAACTAAAACCTGTTGATACTTGTTAGTAAAATGTTCCTGATGCTTTAAAATTGGAGAGGGTATGAGAATAGAAGTGAAGAACTTTGGGAGACAAGACATGTTCGTAGTTGGATCATTGAAGAGCTGAGAGTTCATAGATTGATCCTATCGTGTTGTATAAGAATATTACTTCTCGCTTTCATGTCGTGTGATCCATTTGCCTCCCTGAAAAAGAAAAACGGTGGATGGTGACCCTCGTGGAAATGCTCCCGCTCTATGTAAACTCCCTCTACTTTCTAGCTCTATAGATACTGATTCGTTTGATATTGAACGTTGCGTTGGCTCATGAAAAAATTTTCCATAGTTCTATTTCCAAAAAGTAATTTCTCTTTAATTATTGAATCTCCCTATTTCTCTGATTCTTTTCTTGAACTGATTCTTTGAATGTCTATAGTCTCTCTTTATTGCTTCACTTCTTTGATTCTCGTTTCGTCCCTTATGCTCCAGTGTATAAGACGTACCATTTTGTCCTTTTGTAGATAATTTCAACTTAAAGAAAAAAAGAGAAACTTTTGAAAAGAGGCAAAAAAAATTGATGAAAAATTTCCAATCGATTTTGGAAAAATTGCGCAAAAATGAGCATCTGTTTAATCATGGAGTTTTGCCTATTTCGGTAATCGCGTTTGTTTTTTGTGCTTTAGCCGTACCGCGAATTCGCATTTTCTTTTTTTTTGGCGCACTTTTTGCACATTTTGTGATTTGCATTTGGTGTACGGATGTTGCGCAAAAAGTTTGACTGTGAGAAAAAAAAGAGCAGTCACAAAAAATGCAGAAGGAGTGAAGGTGTGTGGATGTTTATTGTATCTTACTGTTTGACATTTGTACAGTTTAGGTTGCTGTTTTCTTATCTAGCAGGATAGTGTGTTTAGATATTGGCAATAAAAAAGCGTGTACTTTGACTATCTGTAGCTCGTTTGAGATCGATTTCATGATTTTAATGTATTGTGCACAACTGAATAGATCAATCAATTGATCAAAGGGATTACAACTACTGAAACTCGCCTAATCAATTTTTTTTGTGTCAAATTCTGATTATTTATTTGTTATGCTTGTAAGTGCATTGTTTCAACAGTTGACAAAAAATTAATTCAAAAATGAGCATGAATTTCAACCAAATGATTGTCATAAAATAGATCAGTGGTAATTAAGCTCTACGATTTCTTAATAATTGGAATGTATCGTGCATTTGATTGGAGATGATAAAAGGAATCAAAATAAAACATGATGAGGATGATGAGCAAGGTGAAACGCGTTTAACGAATATAGTGTGATAAAAATGGCAGGGAATATAAAACAAAATCAAAGGAATCTTGCAATCACATGAACTGGGAAAGTGTCTCTCTTAAAAATTTGTTTAGCAATAAAACAACAATGGAAGAACAAGGGAACATACAGATAAAAACAAGTGGAGATAAATCAACGCAAGAAACAGAACACAAAGAACACACAAGACAAACAACAAAAACAACAGCAAATGAGTTGGAACAAACAAACAACAGTTAAGGAAGAAAATATAGATCAACAGAAAATTCACAATTCTCTATATCAAGACAAGAGACACACATATCCCAACCATTGTAATAACCAATACACGTGTTTGTATGTAGTTAAAAGGATGTAATATTGGTATATACTCTTCCGGATACAAAATTTCAGAATTCATTTCTCTCATTCTTCATTTCACTTCAAAAAGTAGAACAAAAAGTTAAAACAATAATAATTTCTCATAATATTTGGATATTAGTTAACCCTCTGTCATTCTTTCTCTGCTCTTATTTCTCTTTCTCAATCTTCATACTCGTCTTCCTCATATTTCATTTATTTGGCTGCTTTCTTTTGTTTTCGTGGAGGTGTTACTGTTCTATTTTGTGAAACTGAATTATAACTGATTTTTGGTTTTTTTTCAGCAGGTTTTAAAATTTGGAAAGAACATAATAAACTTTCATCAACACTCATCATGGCACCGGCATTATCAAATTCACCACAATAGTTTGGGGCAGAGAACAAAGTAACCAGTTGTCTCTTACTGAAAAATTCATAACCATCTTCAACAACTTGATGTGCCCTACAAATTAAATCCATATCGTGTTTTTGTAAAAATCTTGAAACAACATCTGGTCCAAAAGTAAATGAAACACCACGGTCATTTTCACTCCATCCTGTGATATCTTTATCAGGGTCAGACCATAATAAATCACATAATAAACCAACATCAGGTATATCTGTTGGTCTCATAACTCTTCTAATTTGTTCCATAGTGTTTAAATCTGGGGATAAACCACCGTGCATGGTGAAGATTTTTTCATCAATTATTGCAGCAATTGGCAAACAGTTGAAACAATCTGTGAAAGTCTTCCATAGTTTAATATTATATCTTCTTTTACATTCATCATAAAAACCATAAATTCTGTTAATGGAGGCACATTCATGGTTACCTCTCAAGATGAAGAAATTTTCTGGATATTTGATCTTGTAAGCTAATAACAAACAAATTGTTTCTAAGGATTGTTTACCTCTATCAACGTAATCACCTAAAAACAAATAGTTTGATTCTGGAGGAAATCCACCATATTCGAATAATCTCAACAAATCATAGTATTGACCATGGATATCACCGCAAATCTTTATTGGGGCCTCTAGCTCTAGTAGGATTGGCTGCTGAATGAAGATCTCTCTGGCTTTCTTACACAAGAATCTGATTTCAAATTCCTCTAGTTGTACCTGTTGGCCCGGTCTGGAGCCTCTGACTTCCAATAGTCTGTCCACGATGGAGT
Source organism: Gotozyma siamensis (assembly GCA_030579035.1). Taxonomy (NCBI): domain Eukaryota; kingdom Fungi; phylum Ascomycota; class Saccharomycetes; order Phaffomycetales; family Phaffomycetaceae; genus Gotozyma; species Gotozyma siamensis. Next base: position 78,996 of record JAKTZZ010000020.1, read on the forward strand.
CCAAGTCGGCTTCTGGTTCTTCGGCCATTGCGTCTGGGTAGGGCGTGGTGGTGTGTGGTTGGGTGGTTTAAAAGTGGTCTTTTTCGCTCCTTGTTTGCCCAATTAATAACAACGGGATAAAGCTATTATTTTTTCAGGGAAAAAAAACAACAACAGGGAGAGAAACAGAGGGTGGCGAGTCACGTGGACGGGGACAGCAGGGGCGAGTGTGGGTGCGCGTGCGGTGTGTGGGGGCAGGGGGCTGTGGTATGTGGGAGCTGGTGGGCGTTGGTTGGCAGCACAGATGTGGAGCGTCTGGCTGGCGGATTGGTGTGTGTTTCTTCTGCTTAGGGAAAATGTTTCTGAAATTTTTATTTTGTTTCAAAAAGGGAAAGCGAGAAAAAAGGTGGAGGGGTTACCCGGAGAGTTTGGGTAGGCGTATTGTATTACTTGAATGTATGGGTGTCAAAGGGGGCAGGTGAAAGGGCCATTGAGTGAGGTGAGTGATCGGGAGAGTCTGATTGGAGTGACAGTACTGTGATGGTCTGTTTTGCGTGAGTTTAATTAGATGTTTCATTAGATTAATGGTACAGTCACCTGACTATAGACAGGGTGACCCAGAGATAGAGACTTACTTCATGATTGTGTCTCTTCTCTTAACAGTTGTATTTGGAGCAAGAGCAATGTCACAGTTCTCCAACCGCTACCATCTGCGCCGTGTGGCTCCCTCCAGTGCAAAGGCTTGTGCATTCTGCTTCAAACCAACCTCCACTGTTCTCGTCACTTCTGACGGGACTTCTGACTTCTTCTACACATGCGATAACCATTTGAAAGATGAGCATTTTGCAACTCCGATCTATGACGAGGAATACCTCAATGCGTTGAAGGAGAAGAAAGAATTGGAGGCGCAGATGAAACAGCTGAAACTGAAGTGGGATGAGAAGAACAGATACGTCACTTGGGACAAGTTTGTCAGTTATACGAAATCATTCACCAAATCAAAAGATGGAGATGCAGATAAAGAAAAGGGAAAAGATGTGGACACGATAAAGGAAGAGATCAAAGCCATCGACACAAAGACTTCAGATTTCGATAAAATACTTACGAAAGAGCAACGGATTTATCAATTGAATCAACAGATCTATAAGATCAGAATAGACAAGAAGAGACAAAAACAAATAAATAACAACGATAGATCAAGTTTAAAAGATCTTTCATCTTTACCTTCTGTCCCTGGAAATTCAATTGACTGATCTTTCATCAATCCAACATTCCCATTTCTCAATCTTGTTTTTCAAAACACTTCCACTGATGACATCAAAATTACCTTCTAATTGATCAAATGTGAATTTAGATTCAACAGACTGTCCCAAATAATCATTTGATTCATTATCTAATTCATTATCACCATCCACTTTAGAAATATTAGAACTGTTTAATTTTCTCAAATTATCAATCTCTGTTTCTAACAACTCTCTAATCTTATTAGGTTGTCTTGAACTAAACAAATCTGACTTGTTACAACCAACTAAAATATCAATCCCACCGGCTCTTCTTTCAGAAATCAATAAAATCTCATACAAGAACTTGCTAATATTTTGAAAATTCTTAGGATCTGTACTTGAATCAATCAAATAAATCAACCCTTTAACATTTTTAGAATTTTTCAACTCATCAAACAATAAATTATGTAGTTTTGCATGTCCTGGAAATTCAACCAGTTTGAAATCATGTTGTTTGCTGCCACTGCTAGGAAGTTTGTAATGCTCCGTGCTGTTGACATCCTGCGACATCACACTGGATATTATCTTCCCCGTGGTTAATAGGTTGAACAATGTAGTCTTACCTGAATATGAAAGTCCTGTAATGATGAACGTTGGTTGTTTGTTGACATGGCTCACTAGACCAGGGATCTTGACGGTGTTGCTCTGTTTGTGCACTATGGTGAGCACAGCTGCCAGTATAAGCCCCAGGATAACCGCATAGAAGTACGAGTTACTCATATTCTTTATTTTGGTTGGTGATGTAGAAGAGTGAGAGTAGCAGTTTTTTTTCTCGGAGATATATTTTAAGTCCATTAGAGTGTTCTACAACATAACGGTAATACACTTATAATACATTAAACATTTTCCTTTTCCAATATCTCCGTCGTATACAATTGTTCTAACCTTTAAGCTCATTGTCGAAAATCTTCAAAACGTCATCAAAATACTCATTCTCATCATTGATTTCCAGCGCACTCACAGTTTTCAAATCAACTATAGAGAGTTCACTATGATGTCTCTTTTCTGGATTTAAATCATCACTTACTGAACTCTCACTTGTTGATCTTTGCTTGGATTCATCACTTTCGTTTTCAGGTTCACTTACGTCCAGATCTGGGTTCGTGACTCTCAGTTTCGTTCTTCTTTTTGAACTCACCAAGACTTGAACATCACGTTCATTCAAGAATTCATCAATTTTTTCTTCTTCTTCCTCGGTATGCCTCTTTCTCATCTTTTTGTTAGGAGAACTTGGAATTTCCCTGATTTTTTCATCCAAACTTGACGTCTCTTCCGTCATTGAGGAGATGTCAGAAAGGTTCCCATTAGAAAAAACTGATATTCTTGAACGATTGCATTTCCCATATGTTGAATTTAACTCTTTCTTGTCTTGATAATCTTCAGGATCGGCAAATGCTTCAATTGATTTCTTATACTTCAAATGATGGGAGTTTGAAGTCCTGTAAATGTTCTTAAGTTTCTTCAAAGGTTGAATGTTGGTGTTAGTGGTATCGTTATTATTTTGATGAGAACTGCTTAGAAGGTCAAAAGTGAACTGATCAATTGATTTTCTTTTAGATTCACTCATCCTGCTCTGTGGTGATGGTTTATACTCTTGTACAGCTTTGTCATTTTCAAACTTCACTGCAGATTGTAATTTTGAGGCAAATATACTTCTTTCATATTCATCACGTTTGACATTCCATGATGATATGGATTGATTATCAAGTTGATTTATCTCTTTAAAATAATCTGCAGAATTGGTGGATGTGGTGTCTGATGAAGAATCAAGTAAAATCTTGGCCTGTCTCCATTTTTTGAAAAAAAACACAGACAGGACTATCAGTATTATAACGACAATCACTGGGATGATGACGGATAAAGCAATTGTTTTTTGTCGTTGTTGTTGAATGTGATCGTTCGTTATTTTACCTTGGTTTATCCCAAGTGATTCTGTGCTGGAACTAGAAGTAGATGATACCGAAGCTGACTGTGTTTCAACAATAGTCTTAGTCACTTCCGCTGATGTTGATTCAATAACTTCCTGGGCCTTAATAACCAACGAATCTTTCTTTTTGAAACTCTCAACATCAAACAACTTGAAATGATAACTCTGGTTTCTCTTGGTGGAATCATTAACACCAACACTTATTAGTGTCTTATTCATCACCAAGGCACCTATAGAATAATCAATATTGAAATCACCTTTCCCAGTGACATTTTCCCATTTCCATTCTTCTGTCATATTTAAATTCAAAACAAATGGATTTGATAATTCATCGTTTAACTCACCACCTAGCACCAAAAAATTATCAATAGTTTCTGAATCCGCTTCAAAAACCGGCAAAACCAATGGATTCATCCTTGAGTTCACATCAAATTCGGCATCTTTAACAGTTTTGAAAGTCCAGGATTGATACTCCCATACGGCTATCTGAAACATACTAACCCATCCTGATTTAGCCCTGCCCCCAATCAGGATATTACAACGACCAGAGGGGTCCATGATTGAGCTACCAGCACCCATGAATGAAGTTGGTGAGACAGTAGAGATGATCTGTCCCAATGTTTTAGTGATTGGATTGAATTCCAGTAATCTGTTACTGATAGAGCTGTTATATGTTCCACCATAGACAAAGACACTCTCGAATCCGCTGTTTGTATCTATGGAAGTCATGACTGTTGCATCCGTTTGGTACTGTAATTCAGATTTTAGCGTGGTTTTGTAATTGATAGTGTTCCATGTCTTGCTAGTATAGTTCAACTGGGAAACCAGAAGGTTATCTGTATTATTCTTCGGTGCATATAAAGCATACAGTTCCCCATTTGCCAGTGCCAAAGAGTAGTTGCCCTTTGTGGGTGGCTTGATCACTGTATCGATTATTTGCCCGTTTGAGATTCTGGCCTTATCTTCCGCACGGGAATATATGGGGACTATCTCGTTAGTGCTCAGTTTGATGTACGAGTAATCCGAGAGTGGAGAGTACAGTGCGTTCCAGGCACCCAGCACCGGCATCAGGAGCCATGTGATCAGTAGCACTCTATATAAAGTGCTCATTTTGTGCCCACTTTCCGCCTTCAAGAGTCTTTTCGTCTTCTCTGAAGTGTTTTAATTACTTCATTTCTGTATGTTACTGGAAACGTGAAAATGTAAACAAAGACGCCGAATACAGAAATTATCCTAATCGGGCTGTTTCCTCGCTTTTCCGTGTATGGTTTTTTTTCATTATGAAACAAGAGCAAATGAATTCAGTAAAAACCAGAACAAAGCGGAAACATCCAAACACTTTAACCAACGAACAATCGACCAACTCACCCTCACAAACAAACACGTGACACTCACACACAGTACACACTCCTTACTGCCTCCATGCAAACAGATCCTGCTGCTTTCTTCTGATCCCGCCTAACGATGACATCTTCCTCCACGGAACGAAGAAACTCTGGAATAAACGTCCCACTGAAGGCCACACCGGCACCTGCCGCCCTCATCGACGACTCGGTGCCCACAGCTGCAATACCACGACACACACCTGTGCCCTCGGCCTCGCACTCCTCAGAATCATCGACTTGCGACGTGATAATAACGGCTTTGAAGTCACCTCCACATACCACCAGACCATCATCTGACAACATCCACCAATCTCCACAACTGCTCCAGGTGCCGCCAAACCGCCCACATCACCACTTTAACGCACTTGCAAGGGTCCTTAACAAGTCCAGAGACGTGTCGCCTCCTGGTTCACCAACGCCAAAGAGCCTGATTGCATCCCCAATGTCATCGATTGACTCATTGGCATCATTGGTGGAAAGACAAGAAAAAAACAAAATCAGTAATCCTAGCCATCAGTTATTCAACAATTCGAACAATAAACACTCGGGCAGTTCAGTCTTCAGTCTTTTGAGCTCGGCCGGTGGGTCCCTGCATAGAAGAACATCAAGTAATACCACTGCCCCAGCTGTGAAATCACCTCTGAATAATCAATTAGAAGCAAATGCCACATCTAGAAGGTTGACTCCAAGTCAATCAAATCCAACCCATGTGCATTCATTACCAAGTGTGAAAGAATCAAAGAAGGTTTATCTTGAATATGATCCAGTTTCTAAAAGGAAAATTCTCAACACTTATGAAATCGTTAAAGAAATTGGTCGTGGTGAACATGGGAAAGTGAAACTTGCCAAAGAGATTAATTCAGATGAGTATGTCGCCATAAAGATCTTGGATAGAAAAGGTAAGCAAAAGTTTGGCAAGGCTTTGAAACCAGGATCCACAGAGGAAGAAAAAATAAGGAGAGAGATTGCAATTATGAAAAAGATTAATCATCCAAATGTTGTCCAGTTGAAAGAAGTTTTAGACGATACTGATTCAAGAAAGATTTATCTAGTTTTGGAATTTTTAGAAAAAGGTGAAGTTAAATGGCAAAAATCTCCTAGTGTTCCCTTGTTAACTTTACCTGAGGCAATGAAAGTTTTCAGAGATGTTGTCCTTGGTTTAGAATATTTGCATTATCAAGGTATCATACATAGAGACATCAAACCTGCCAATTTATTGATAGCTAAGAATGGTGCAGTCAAGATTTCCGATTTTGGGGTCTCTTTTGCATCATCTTTAAACAATGGTGAAGAACAAAATGATTTCGATTTGGCCAAGACAGCAGGAACACCTGCATTTTTCGCACCTGAGATTTGTAAACCTTTAACAAATTTCAAATTTGATGATAATAATAACACTGATGATTTTGAAGTTACATACCCTAAGATCACATCCAAAATTGATATTTGGGCATTGGGTGTTACACTTTACTGTTTGCTATTTGGCTCCATGCCATTTTGGGCAACAAATGAGTTTGAGCTATTTAAAGTAATTTGTGACAAGACTTTAGAATTCCCATTTAAATTTCCTGAAAATCATGAATGGACTGAAGAAGATAAATTTGAAGCTAAGAATTTACTAATGAAAATGTTGGAAAAAGATGCAAATAAGAGAATATCGATAAGTGAGATCAAAAGACATCCATTCGTGCTTAGAAATTTATCAGTCCAGGAAAGTAGAGTCTTTTCAACTGTTCAAAAAGCTTGTGAAAATAAAATTGAAGTTTCAAATGCTGAAGTTTCTGTTGCCGTTACTGGTATTGCATCCAAGTTACGTAAAGGATTGGCCAAGGCTTTCAAATTCGCGACGGGGATTGGATCAGAGCTCAACTCATCAACATCACTAAATGGTCATCACCATCACCATGATGAAAAAAGATCTCATTCAAGAACGGCAAGTTCTGATTCAAGACATCTCATCCTTGACAATGAAGATCTGTCAAACTCCAATGCAACATTAATCGACCCAATGAAGGCTTCGAACACCACTGCATTCTCCGAAATCAAACAAACGATACCACATGTACATTCTCCACAATCAACACCATCGTCATCAAGAGTCAGATCAGTTGATTCTGTGCTCGAGACCAAAACAACGGTCGAGGGGGACTTATTCTTGAAAAAAGGTTCTGCATTGAACTCATTAAGTCACATAATTAATGACGATAGAAGAAGATCAAGTGTCAGTTCTGGCACATATAACAGCAGTGGTTTGTCAGAAGGGTATGATGCATCCAATGATTCATCTATCAGCAGAAGTGGATCACAAGTCGTTTCTTTGCCCGTGAATGCAAGTTTCGCATCCCTTGATAGTGTTTATCTTGATAATTATGCAACGGCTTATTACACTGAACTTAGAGATGCTAGAAATCCAAAAAGAGGTAATATGGATCCTCCAAACATTCCATTTTCTAATTCTTCAATAAGTGATAGTTCCAATGTCAATGTCCCTAATATCAATGTCTCCAATACCAACATCTCCAAGGATTCTAATAAGAAACTGAATGACAGCAATACCCACGATTTGTTCAAGAAGATGAGTGGATTCTCCTTGAACAAAGAACCTGTCCAACCAACAGATTACGACCTGGACGTTGCGCCGCATGAACCAGCAGTCGCGAAGTTTGATTTTAGTGAGGATGATGACGATGATGATTCAGAAAGCGATTCTTCCTCTTCTGAAACCAGTAGTGTTGGCGGATACTATGGAGATGGATTGGATGATCAGGAATTTGATGACAGAATCGTGTTTGGTAGACAGGAGAGCACTGATCAGATTTCTCAATTTTCTGTTCCTTCAATGCTGGCTAATGATTTGGCACGGAATATAACTAATACGAGTAAAGATGAGCATTCAAAAGCCGCAGAAACACATCAGTCAAAAGCACAGCAATCCCTATCATCAAGACCGAAGATAACTGGTCCAAAGTACAGTTTCTTTGAAACATCAGACACAGAAGAATCCGAAGATGATACTTTCTACTGTCAAGACATTGAAGTTCAAGATGTTGACATGGACAACTTTGAGTTCTACCATTCTGACAACGAAGCACAAGAATCTGCAGAATCGTCAACAGATGAAGGTTCAGAAGGCGAAGAACTCACATTATCATTCGGGAGAAGGGCACGCACAAACACAATCTCCACATCCACACTCCCTTCCGTTGCCGCCAATAACAGACCCCAATCTGTCCCCGTATCCATCCCACCACCACCATCTACCCCAAAGAAGAATGGATGCCCACCACTAACGGACAGGATCACCATCACGAGACCAGTATACCCTAAACCGGAGAGACTCACCTCTCCACTGTCCAAGAACGCACCACACACGCCATTCTCCACCGTGAATGCTCACATGGTGCCCAAAGGAGTTGCACATCCAGACGAGTTCATCAATCACTACAACAAGATCCAACCTCCCGTGTTGTACCATCTTGATAACGATATGAGAGTTCCCGAAGAAGGACAAGGCAGAGGGAGATCAAACTCAGTCACGATCGGGATCTTGGGACACCAAGCGACTGGTTGAACTCTACCCATTTATATAGATGCTGACTATGCTGCCAGTTTGTTTTTACCAATTTAACGAAGTTTACGATTAATTCACCGTGTTGTAGGTTGTAGCCTTTACCTTTTATCATCTTTAATCACCAGGAAATATTAAAAAAAAAATGAAACATCAACAATAAGTCCAGCCTACTTCTCACATCGGAAGACACAGAAAACCAGTATGCTAGTCCAGGGAGACCTCTTGCGATACCCGAACAGGCGGTGGATCTTGATTTCTGCTCCCGTGATCTGCCTGCTGCTTCTATCCACTTTAACATTCCGACAATATGACGGATTCACAAATCTGTCAATACAATCAATGCAAGATCAGATCAAGAACTTGACAGAGACGATAGATGATTGGCGTGAACACGGGACCTCCTACCTGACGAGTTACACCAGTCCGAAAGAGAAGGATGAGGTTGTGGAAGAGAAGAAGGTTGTTATTTTGATGTTTGCGAGAAATATGGATTTGTTTGATGCTTTAGAAACAGTTTATTCAGTAGAGAAAAGGTATAATGAAGAATTGGGACAAGATTGGATGATTGTTACTGATGGTAAACATTCTTTGAACTTCAAAAAATCAATTTCTGCTCTGATCAAAGGTGATGTGAGATTTGTTTCTGTTGATAAGAACCATTTTAATCTTGGAACTGTTGGCATTGATAATAAGAAGTTGAAAGAAGCGAGATCTAAAATGAAGAAAAATGATGTGAAGGATAAAATCTCCCTCAGAAACAAACTTTTACAACAGTTCTGGACGATGGCAATTTTTCAAATCGATGAATTAATTGAATATGATTATTTTGTTAAAGTTACACCAGGATTGAAATTCACACGACAAATTATCCTCACTTCAGACAAAACAATTCCCGGAAAGTACAGTTTCGCCTCAGCAAGTATAAACAGTCCGAACATTTACGAAACATTATGGCCAAAAACTTTGGAATACTTGAAGGAACATCCAAACGTGGTTCACGTTGACAGTTTAGTTGATTTTTTATCAGATGATGATGGTTTCACGTACGGTAATTGCCAATTTGAGACATTCTTCGAGTATGGTGATTTGAGTTTCTTCAGAAGTAAAGAATACGTTGATTTCATGACTTATTTACTTGATTTAAAAGGTATATTTTATGAAAATTGGACAGATGCAACTTTAAGAACGTTGGCAGTATCTTTGATGTTGGGGAAGAATGACGTACGAAGAGAGTTTTATAATTTTGCAATGAAAGATGTCAAAAATGAAGTTGCCAAATATTCAGTGTGTATGTATGCTCTTAGTCCTAAAGATGAAACTTGTGATCCAAAGACAGATTTCACCTGGACTGAAAACAGTTGTGCTGAGAAGTTTGGAAAGGTGAGATATGGTGAACTTACCGACTATGAAAAAAAACAAAAAAAATTCTGGGAAAGTCTTCAAGGTGACTCGTTATACAGGGAGACTGACAAGCAAACAATCGATGAAAAACTACTAGAGGAACAAGTAGAACAGGAAAAGTTGGAATTACAACCTGACTCTTCAAAAGAGGAGGTTGATGATTGAAAAATCCATGACCAATTGGCGACATACAGCCTTTTTGAAATTCAGTTTTTCAAATTCATGACGATTTATTGGTTGTTTGAATGATGATAATATTCATCCTTGACTTGTTCCAAGACTTGGAAACTATTCTTTGGTTTAACTTGAACATCAGATATCAATTCAGTAACTTGGTCAAGATCAGCATTAACGAAATTTTTCATAAATTCACCAATTTCTGTATTTTCATGATTTCCGCCTAATTTTTCATATAATTGAGTCATTGTTTCCCTCTTGTTTGAATATGCATAAATGTTGACATCAACTGCAGAATGACCATGCGTTGACCATCCGGTTTGTGATCGTTTAGAAACGATATCGTTCAAAATGTAATGAGAAAATGTTTTATTATCAATGATTGATTGGACTTCTTCTTTGGTATAATCAGTAATTCCTAAATCTTTTGTCAATATTTCCTCCTGAATAAACGATTTCAAATCATCACCATCGTAGTTTGACACTTTAACGTTTAGATATTCACCGGAATGTTTGGCATTTTGTAAAGCTTGTGGAATCCATCTGTATTCAGGGTATTTTGGACTTAATTGTCTTGCTGTTGCCAATCCACCAGTTTCATGATCAGAGGTACTAATGACTATAGTTTCTGTATCTAAAGTGTCAACAAATTCTAAAACTGATTTGAAAGCCTTATCAAATGCTAAAACTTCACGAACTTGGGCAGCAGGATCATTATTATGACCAGCATGATCGATCCTTGAACCTTCAATCAACAAGAAAAACCCATGATCAGAATCCCTAGTGGCCTTTTCCAAAGCTCTTAGTGCAACAAGAGCTTCTTCTTCCAATGATGGATACACTTTATCATCACGATCTAAATCAAATGGGATATCCCTGTCTGCTAATAATGCCAACAATGGTAATTTAACATCTTCGCCCTTATTCAACGCATCAAATTCTTCCCGATTGGAAACGTAAGACCAGCCTTGTTCAATTGCTTCATCTATCAAATTTCTATCATCGGCCCTAGCACCACCATTACCATACTTGGTGTCCTTAACAGGATAGAAATGATTTCTACCACCTCCAATCATCAAATCAACAACTCTACCCAATGAATAATTCCCAATTTGATGCTCCGCAACCAAATCCTGATAAAATCTATATGACACATGTGAGGAAAATGCAGCAGGAGTCGCGTCAGTGATCTGGGTGGTGACGACCAAACCGGTATGATACCCTTGAAACTTCATTGCTTCTAACAACGTACCACATGGAACATCTTCTGGATCCACACCGACTGCATTGTTGTGCGATTTCAAACCACACGAAAATGCAGTAGCACCAGCAGCAGAGTCAGTTACCAAGGAATTGTTCGATCTCGTGCGTGATGTCCCGATTAAGTGTTTGTCTAGTGTGAGTATGTCATCATAGGCAAGATTATCACGATGTTGTCTGAAAGATCTTGTCAAGGACAACGAGGCGGGACCCATCCCGTCTGTGACTAAGAAGATCACGTTTTTTTTGCCTTTAGCGCTGCTCGCGTTCACGTTACGGTACAGACTGGCGAATCCGATGGTCATGAAGACTAATTTTGGGTTAGTCCTGTACTTAATGAAATAAAATGATTTTACTCACCCAGAATGAAGGCGCCTGCGAGTTTCAGGAAGCGCAGCTTCTTGTGCTCGGCACCTACTTTGGTTGTGCGCAAGAGTCCGTCTGTTTCTGGCATTTTTGGCGTGTTTTTATGGAGAATTGGAGTGAAGATAAGGAATTCTATTCATGAGAATGAAAACGAATTTGGGCGGTCATATCACGTGATGATTAGACCACGGGATATAAGATATTACATAAGACTTTTTAAATTTCATTTTTTTTTTCCAAAGAATCAAGAGACAAATTAGAAGATAGTTAGAAGATTTAATAGGTGAATTAAACAAAGATGGTATTCAGTGAGAAAACGTTCAGATCCAAGAGAGAACAGGCGATATATGACGCCACCATAGCCGGAAGATACCAGAAAAATCTCAAGAAACATCCATTTCTCTTATTCGGACTTCCCTTTTTCACTGCATTAGGACTAGCATCAGTATGGCTTTCTAATTTCACTGCAGTCAGGTATGAAAACCACGATAAGAAGGTTTACGAACTAGACGAGACTGAGATCTTAAAATTGAACACGACCAAGAGATCCGTTGATGTGAAAGAAGAGTTTTATAGAATGCAAGGGCTTGGTGAAGCTGACTGGGAACCAAAGAGAGTCGCTAGGTTGCCTGGTGAGTCTGAGAATGTGTTCTGATCTAGAAAGAAGAATCTTTAGTGAAATGAGGTAACGATATTTAATACATGTACATAAATGAAGTCCAGTAACAATCAATGTATTTTTTCTATCTTATTTTCAGTTCAGATCTATTTCTTTGCTTTCAATGAAAGGTCAATTTTGGATAGTAGGAAATAACTAAATAACCCGATCAATAAAAACTTAGCAACGTTTAAAGGTTGTTGATATTGGTTCAAAGTGGTGTATTTATAAGTGATTGTCACTTCCGCATTTCTCAACTCATCAACTAATTTGTTATAATTGACTGTGATTTTAGTATGACCGGTACTTAAATCCAAATATGAGAATTCATTGCCTTGGACAATTGATTCGTATTCAATTGGTGAATCAATGCTTAGGTATTCTGCACCTTCTGGTAAATAGAAACTCAATGCAACATCGTCATAGGTTGCATCAACTGGACCATTGAGTAAAGGAACAGTCAATTCGTAAACTTGTGACCCTGGAACAGCTGATAAGAAATCACTTAATTTATTGGTCCATCCAATAGTGAAGTTATAATTCCAAGAACCGAAAACAGGAAATCTTGGTCTGATGTAAACACGGTTGGAGAAAGCTATCGAAGTGGAAACATTACCAACCAAATCAGTGTAATAAATATCCTGAGAATCACCATTCAATTTCAATTCTAGTGCAGAAATGGCATGAGATAATTTGAATGCTTGTTTATTCTTCATGAATTCAGCTCTTGAGAATCCATTTTTCAAAACAGCACCATTATTGGTCATTTCATAAAATTCTTCAAATTGTAAAGCATCTGCCCAATGAGAGACCCAAACGCCTCTTTCCAATTTAACAATCTTAGTCAATGGTGAATTATGAGCATAAACCAAAGGCAATGAAGTCAAAGTGAATGGTTCAACTGCAGTTTCAAAGTTGTATTTAATCAAATCATCTTCAACGACACCGGCAATCTCAACTTCTTGCCCTTGTAATGGCAGTTCCTGAGCATCACCCACACCTGAGATGTATAATTTACTATCAGGTGTAGTCAAGTATGCACTCAATGGTTTCTTAATTGAACGTAACAACAATGTTTGTTCATCAGACAATTCGATCTTTGCAGGCATTGGCTTAACATGATCAGAAATAATCAAATTCACAAGCAAATGGGTGGTGGATTTAGGTGAGATAGGTTGTGGAAGTTTTATCTTAATGTAATTAATCAATGGTTCATTATTTATCTCAGTGGTTAAATCTGCAACCAATTCAGTTTCCAAACCGGTGTTCTTTTTATCACCAGAACCAACAAGCGCGACATTGAACCCACTGATACTGTCAAACACGAAGTTAGGCACGGCAAAGAAATAAGTGTCAATTGGTGTTTCAGCAACGTTCTTGATCGTTAATTGATACTTCTCTTTAACGTAAGAATTAGTCAAATCAATGGATCTGACAAACTGCGTGTTTTCCCAGTCTGCTGATGGTCTGAACGCGAGTGCAGACTGTAGCGAGACCAGAAGCAGCGAGACGATCCACGTGAACTGCATTGGGAATGTTTCTGATTTTATTTCAACAAGTTTATTCGGTGTTCTTTTTTGTTGAAGAAATGGGAAAAATAAATACAGGTCACGTGACACTTCCCTAATAATATTGTATGAAAGAGAGATCACTACAATGATTGAATAACGATATCGAATATCAAGCTATACAGTTTATTCATACTGGAATGAGTGCTCTGGGACCCTGTACAGAGTCAATTTAGGAGAGTTTGGATGTTTCAAAATGACGAATTTACCATCATCTTCAGCACCAATGATATCGATAAAACTCTTAACGATACCCCAACCATTTCCGAATGACAAATTGATCTGTGATGCCAAATCTTCAGGTTTGTAAGAGGCGACACCTAAGATGGTGTGATTGTTGTTGTCTTTGAAATTGACTCTGCTGACGAAACCCAATTTGATTTGGTCGACATCTGCAAGGATGGCCTGGTTGGCCCATTTGGCGAATTTATTGTTGTTGTTTTTCAATTCAGCAGCAATGATTGCACCTCTTTGAGAGTTGAACTTGGTTTTCCAATCGAGATTGGTGGTTTTGTATTCATTGACTGCTTTGATGGATAATGTTTGTTGGGTGATTGGATCACGAGAATCAAATTCAGTTCTGATGATTATTGAAGTTGGATTTTCATCTTCTTCTGAGTTTTTGAGTGTGAATTTCTTGTATTTGTAACCTTTGGAGAGTAATTTATCCTGAGGACCATCATGGAATGGGTTTGGTTTGGATAACTGAATAGCTTGATCCTCTAAGACTGAATTAGCCAAGTAGTTTTGATTGATGAATGAAGCTTCTAGTGCTAAATTGTTGACATTGTTGATGTTTGTATCATTAGCATCGGATGGTGCTTCATAACTGTTTTCATCAACGGTGACTCTATCAATTGATGAGTTTTCTCTCTTGTCAAAGGAAATTATACCATCTTTCTTAGTGACGATTATATCCCATGAATAAACAGATCTGTTGGCACACATCAATTGGGAAATGACAGAGTCAGCAGTGAAGACTTGTGCTGCTTTAGAAGCTTTGAATGATTGAATCACTGGATCTTCAGAAGCTGTTGGATTATAGAATGTTTTGTCAATAGTTTTCAATAAACCTGTTGATTTTTCAAATTTCTTGTTGTATGGGTTGATAGTACCATAAGTTTCTAAATCTTCACCTTTACCAACTTCGAAATGGACTTTGGTTAATTTATGTAATTCAATATCACTGATGACTTTCCATGAATCTTCAACTTTGATAGAAGATTCTCTAACTCTTTCTTGTCTGTCATCTCTCCAGTTTCTACGATTGTTGAAACCAAACTGTCTTTTTTGGAATCCACTTTGTTGAGTACCTTTCTTAGCGCTAGAGTTAGCGTAATTGGAATTAGCGTTACCGGCATTAGCATTAGTGTTACCACCTTGTTGGTTTCTTCTGTTGTTTCTAGACAATGTAGTTTGGCCAACAGATGAGTTCTTTAACAAAGTTTTTGAATTATCAACAACTTCGAAATCATCACCTTGGGCAGCAGCCTCATCGGCGGCAAATTGAGAAGCAGCATATGATCCATAAGCGTAGAACTGGTCTTTCTGGTTCTTCTTAACTCTGGAGTCTTTGTCTTTGTTGGCAGCATCGTTGAAATGCCAGTCAGCAGCTTTACCTAGTCTGTCACCCTTGGAGAATGGGGCGTATGGGATGTCTGAAAAAGAAAGGGCCTGTGGGACGGCGGTGGATGGACCCCAAATCTTGGTCGAGGGAGCGAGCTCGTTCACACTGAAAGGGAGGGACATTTGAGCAGTGATACAGTGAAGTACTTAAGTATCAGAATCAACTAATTTTTCACTCTCGATGAAGAAAAAAATAAAAAAAATAAAAAAAATAGGCGTGACTAAGCACTGACATAATCGATAGCAGGGTAACTCAGTGGCGAAAAACAAATCGATCTTAAACAAAGTAACACTACATAGTAATTAACAGTAATAAAGAGTAACAAACACAATGAACGGCATCTCGGTGGACATCAACCACCTGAAGAAGGGTGAAGTGAACCTCGGGACATCCATCATGGCCGTGAAGTACAAGGACGGTGTTCTGCTCGGTGCGGACTCGAGAACCACAACGGGCTCTTATATCGCCAACAGAGTCACCGACAAGCTCACGCAGGTCCACGGCAAGATTTGGTGTTGCCGGTCTGGGTCTGCTGCCGACACACAGGCTGTCGCTGATATAGTGAAGTACCACCTGGACCTCTACACTGCAACACACGGGAAAGAGCCTACTGCGAAGATTGCCTCCTCTATATTCCAGGAACTCACGTACGCCAACAAGGACAACTTGACTGCGGGGCTGATCGTTGCCGGTTATGATGAAAGGACAGGAGGTGAGGTGTACAGTATACCACTGGGTGGGTCCGTGCACAAGCAACCGTTCGCCATTGCCGGTTCTGGGTCTGCTTATATCTATGGTTGGACAGACAAGAACTTCAAAGAGGACATGACCAGAGAGGAAGTGATCCAATTCACCAAGACTGCGTTGTCACAGGCTATTCAATGGGACGGCAGTTCTGGTGGTGTCATCAGACAGGTGTTGTTGACCAAGGACGGGATTGAGAGATTGGTGTTCTTGCCAGAAGAGTACCAAGGTGCCTGAAGATGTGGAGATTTCGGCTCAATTGAAAACAGCAAAGTTGGCACAGCTGATGTATACTAAACGGAGCACTAGAACTAGTTTTAATGGGTATTGGTGTAGTGGTAACAGACGGTATCTGTAATTGATTGATGATATCACGTGACTTACCAGTAGAGTAGATATATCAAAAAACGCGCTTTATAATAAACAACTAATTAATACTAACAACTGACGCGATGATTCTCGCCGACTTCTTGCAGGATTCGCTTCCCAGAGACCACAGCTACAAAGTTCTCCACGTGCAGTCGACGCCTCGAGAAACGCACCCGTTGGTCTCGCAGGAAAATAACGAGGAGTTGCAAACAGTCAAAGTTGAGCATTTCATTTCAGTCTCTCACGGTGGCATTATCTTCTACGCATTGGAGATATTCATCTACATTACAGTCAATTTTACCTTAAACACCACTGAATCGCTGCTTTTCGTTTCTAAAGCCGATACGAATGGCCACAATCATTCAAAAGTTAAGATCCATCTAATAACTGGCAAAATCATCAACTTCCTACTACAATTACCCATCGAGGACTCATTGCACAGTATAATTCCTAAAGATTTGGCACCTAAAGAAACCAAAGGTTCAATCACCAGAAATACATCCACGAAATCAGCACTAAAGATCCTCATTGACCGCACTAAATCTCAAAGACCTATACCTAACCAGACCAAACCATACTCCATTACAATCCCTCCAAACAACAAGCACACGACTAAAATCGCACTCTTCACAAGACCTGAACCACACTATTTATTTCCAAACTCAAACAAAATCAAAGACAAACATATCTTATCTGGAGACCAACTTCTCAATTGGTGGTTGAAAGTGCTGGACGCCATCTTAATCACGAGTTTCACTCCAGAAAGAACAGCTGCAAACGTGAGGATCCCATCTGAAGAAGATTCCATCGTGGCTAGACACTTAACCAACTTGAAGTTTCCCAATTGGAAAGTTGGTGATATTTTCAGTAATGATGATGATCAATTGACAGTATATTCAATTCCCTTGTTCCCAGATGATCCAAAGACCCGGTTCTTGGAACATCTTGTCGTTGAAGGTAGAATCAAGTCCATATCAATAAGACAATTCTGGAATGAATTGCAAATCAGACAAGAGTTCAGACTCGGTGTGACTGTCTCCGTCATTGGAATAGAAGGTCAATTGAAGCCAGCCTCAACATCATCATCAAACGGTCTTATTCTTCCACTAAAATCGTTCAAGGCTATCAAGACATATATCACAGGCGAAGACTACAGCACAGATGAAGGCGCAGTCGAATCATTGGCCAACGTTACTCATTATCTGGGGTATAAATTCAGTTATACCGTTCCAGAGATCATCGGATCATATGCTCCAGAAGTCCAAATTTCAAAAGAAAAAAGACCACTGCAAGTACACTCTTTGAATAACTCTCTGGTGAGAAAAAGATCCAAGAAATAGACACTCAAATAGTCCCAATATCCCCAATTTACCTCATTGCACATTGCACTTTTCCTTATTTACGTAATACTTTCTCGAATTTTTCAAAAGTTTTGTGCTTTTTTGCTTTTTTAATAACATCAACATCAACATCAACAAAACCACTTGAACCGACTATTAAACGCGCTCCAAATGTCATTGGAAGATTTGATCCCCACAGTTAATAAGCTCCAGGACGTCACCTACGACGCCGGGATCGACTCGCTCGACTTGCCGATCTTGTCCATCATTGGTTCCCAATCCTCGGGCAAATCGTCCATCTTGGAGACTATTGTCGGTAAAGACTTCCTCCCACGAGGCACGGGCATTGTCACGCGTCGACCATTGGTTCTACAGCTCACCAACGTCCCTGAGGACTCACCGTTGATCCACCAGTACGATTACCAGTCCAATTCGTCATCATCTCCAGAGCCAGAAGATGGCGAATTTTCATTGGAGAAGCATCTGAAGCAACAACAAGGTTATAAACCCGAAGTGATGAATGAATGGGGTGAGTTTTTACATATTCCTGGCAAGAGATTTTACGATTTTGAAGATATTCGTAAAGAAATTGAGAACGAGACTGCAAGAATAGCAGGTAGAAATAAAGGTATTTCCAGAATTCCAATCAATTTAAAAATCTATTCTCCAAAAGTGTTAAATTTAACATTGGTTGATTTACCAGGGATCACGAAAGTGCCAATTGGTGATCAGCCAACCGATATTGAAAAACAAATTAGAAATCTATTGTTGGAATACATTGCTAAACCAAATTGTATCATTTTAGCAGTTTCTCCAGCAAATGTTGATTTAGTTAATTCAGAATCTTTGAAATTAGCAAGACAGGTCGATCCTCAAGGTAAGAGAACAATTGGGATCCTGTCCAAATTGGATTTGATGGATCATGGTACAAACGCATTGGATATACTCTCTGGTAAAGTTTATCCTTTGAAGTTAGGATTTGTTGGTGTTGTGAACAGATCACAACAGGATATCATTCACAATAAGTCTGTCGAAGAAGGGTTAACTGGAGAAGAAGATTTTTTCAGAACACATCCTGCCTATAGAACCATTTCTAACAAATGCGGTACGAAATATTTGGCCAAATTACTAAATCAAACGTTGATGAACCACATTAGAGAAAAATTACCAGATATTAAAGCTAGATTAAACACACTGATGGGTCAAACCGAACAAGAACTACTGTCCTACGGTGGACTGAACAGTTCTAAAAAAGAAGATCGTGGGGCTCTTATCTTACAACTAATGACCAAATTTGCCAACAGTTTCATAAGTTCAATTGAAGGTTCCTCGCTGGATATCAACACCAAGGAACTATGCGGTGGTGCTAGAATTTATTACATTTATAACGATGTTCTTGGTCAGTCATTATCATCAATTGATCCAACTTCAAACTTATCAACCAATGATATCAGAACTGCGATTAGAAACTCCACAGGTCCAAGACCTTCCTTATTTGTTCCAGAACTGGCTTTTGATTTATTAGTCAAGCCACAGATCAAACTTTTACAAGCACCTTCTCATAGATGCGTTGAATTGGTTTATGAAGAATTGATGAAAATTTGCCATAATTCAGGCAGTTTAGATCTTTCAAGATATCCAAAATTACAACAACGATTAATTGAAGTGATTAGTGAATTGTTACGTGAAAGATTGGGTCCAACAATTTCATACGTTGAAAGTTTGATTGAAATTCATAGATCTTACATCAACACTAATCATCCAAGTTTTGTCGGTGCTGCAGCTGCAATGGCCAGTGTTGTTGAAGATCGTGCAAATTTCAAAAAACAACAACAACAGCAACATCTCAAAGTTTCATCCAAAATCTTGGAACAACAAAAAACTATCAAGGCTTCAAAACTTGATTCTGAACATATTGCTGTTGCTGCTGCCGCCGCTGCCGCTGGTTCAACTAATGGGTCAATCATTATCAATCCAAATGATACCGATGTTTCAGATTCCGATGGAGCCAATGATTTGACAACAGAAACCACTCAATTCCATCAAAATGGACATCATAATCACCACAATCAAGATCAACAACAATCTAATGATTCATTCTTGAAATTCTTCTTTGGTAAAGATCAAAAACAATCACAATCACAACAACATCAACAACAAACCAACACCATCGGTGAGAAAAAACCACTAACCAATGCCTTTGGTGACTTATACATAGCCTCCGACAACACATCTCATATTCATCCACCTCATTCATACCTTCCACAACAACCACCACATGACCTAACCCTTGAATCTGAGGAACCAATCCTTTCAGAACGTGAAGAACTTGAATGTGAACTAATCAAGAGATTAATCACTTCATATTTCGGAATAGTTAGAGAAATGATCCAGGATCAAGTTCCTAAGGCAATCATGTGTCTCCTTGTGAATTTTTCAAAAGACGGAGTTCAAAACAGGTTGGTTTCTAAACTCTATAAAGAAGAGTTGTTTGATGAATTACTCTTGGAAGATGCTAATCTGGCTCAAGAAAGGGAAAAATGTGATAAACTACTAAAGACTTACAAAGAAGCTGCAAAGATTATCAATGATGTGTTGTGAGGGACAGCTTTTCTCTTTTGATAACTTTTCTTATACATATATCTATCTATACATACATAAGGTGGTCCTTGACCTGTGTGATTGTCTATGTAGCGCAAAGCGAAGTTTAGGCTTAGTAAGTGGAGATCTCCTAATTTCGAAACGTTTTAGTGAAAAATGCTATTGATCCTCATCTAACTGAATCTATGCTCCTAAATTGAGGCGATCACCTCGTATCTGCCTGAAAAGAGAACGCTAAATTCATGTTCGACTTTTTTCATTTGCATTAGAAACTTTCAAATGCGGAAAATTATCGCCGGAAATTTGAATCAAAACACCCCCACAATAAATTGAAATCTAGTCCAACTTCAAAACGGCTCACAACTCAGGGCAACACCTTTCGACTACATAGAATACGTTTCCGCGGTCATTTGTTCATAAAAGGCATGTAGAGGGCGCTAGACCTTGATTTGTGTATATGCGCGAAAATTGCCTAATTGGGAGTTTACTGAGCAGTGAGGGCGAAGATTAGGAAATCTGTCAAATTTGACGGGTGAATGTGAAAAATCGCGATTGATTGAATCAAGATTGGCAGGGTCCAGGACGTGCACTGTGCAGAGATCGGAGATGGTTCGGAGTCGAAGTGGTTGGATACACTCGATAGAAAGTTGCTAGGCGGTTGGACCTTGGTGTTGCTGGTGTTTTCATAGAAGTGGTTTTCATAAAAATTTTCGAAAAATGGGAAAGTGGATTTATATAAGGGAATTTAGAAAAGTGGTTTTATGGTTTTGTGATTTGTGCAGATCTCTTTGAGAAAGTGGTTCCAACTTCTTAAGATTTCTTTTGTAAATTGTTTTTGTAAATTGTTTTGGATGAAACCGCTGGTTTCCCTGGGTGATTTGAGATTGTGAGTTGATAAGTTTTGGAGAAACTTCAAAAGTTGAATAAGAGAATTTTGGAATTGAAAATCGAAATCTTTTGAAAAGTGGGAAAAATATTTTGGAAATTAAGGTTGGTCTACGGATTTGAAGATATCTCCGGATTCGTGGAGGTCATTGGTAATATTCTCAGGCGTTTCTGAATTGTAGTAACAAAATCTATTTTTGACTATTTAGCTTGATATAACATGAAGTAAAAATACTTTTACTGCCAGTTTGAGCATCCTTCAGTTTACTTGTATTGCCACTATTAGATTGCTTCGCTGTAATAATTATCAGTTAACTTTAAAATTAATGGCCAAGAGTTTATTTAACCGAGGAAGTTTTATTTTCCCGAACCAAAATGGTGTCATACTACTAATGAAAATATTATTAAAATGCAACCTATAACAGACTAGTAAAATTATAATTAATATAATTATAGTAAGCTGTTAATATTTTTTTAGGACGTAGCCGGCGCTGACCTACCAGCTTCTAAAACTCCAGAATCCCAGCTTATGGAAATACTACAATAGAACTAAATATATGAATGTAAAAACCAATTTTGTTTTAGTGATGTTCTGGTGTAATTGTCTTTTCTGCCTTTTCATTACTGTAAATAGACATGTCAAACAATTTAGGATAAAATGACTTGTTTGATGTCGGGTAAATCAAAAAACCCAGTGTTGGTCTTCCCAGATAACTAGAAGGTCGGTATTGTCGATAATTCCTTATTTGGGACAACTAAGATCCAAGATAACTCATCTCCAAGATCATAAATGTGGGTCCACAAAAAAGATCCAAGATCTAGAAAAACTGAACCCAGTCAACAAATGGTGGTAATACTTAATAAAAATTTCATTGGTAACTAATTCCATTGATTTATAAACATATCTTTGTTTAACAATTACAATAAGATAATTTTTCAGACAGATGTATTATCGATTCAAAGGCTTAAAAAAGCCATCACTGTTACGAAGTGGTATTGCAGTGTCCGTTGCAACTTCCACTATGATAATTCCGTTTAAATCTCTCTTTTTCAGCGATTAGTTATCATGAATATAATCTGATCCATCATCATCACCATCGTCGTCTGGGTCATTCTCCCATCAAAAATTTAAACAAACAATTAAGCAATGGTTATTAAGCTTTTGAAAATTCAAAATAAGTTATAACTGTGAAATCCGGGCCTAAGGTTCAAAAATTTGGTTATTCCTGCTGAACTGATACGTCGCTAGTTCAATAGTTCAACATCAGATCCCTAATTTAATGGGAATATCTTACCATAACGACGCTCACTAATCCGTAACTATTCACATCTATAATATATACATATTTCGATTTTCACATCTTAGAACGAGTTAAATATAATTGCTAAATCAATCAATAAAATCTAACCATAATATCGCCCAAAAGCTCAGACTCCACCCAGTGGCCAGAACAATTGTGTCTCGTTTCCTACAATTTAATTTAATGACTTCCGAGGGTCTCTAAATCTAAATTCCGGCTCATCGCAATTTTTTTCTTACAAGAAATTTTTCTCTTATAGGAAACAGAAGAAGATCAGTCAGTAGAACCAGAAACTTGAACAAATGGTGAGTAATATTCTCCTTTTATAGACCTCTTAGTCAATAACACCACTAACAACTCAACCAGAAAATCAAAACAATAAGTCGATCAGCAGACGATTACGTCCCTGTGCGCAACACACAACAGTCCAACATATCAAGAAACTTGAACCCCGAATTACATCAATTCGAAAGGGCCAGAGAATACACCAAGGCACTTAATGCCACTAAACTTGAACGTATGTTTGCCAAACCATTCGTGGGACAGCTCGGTGTGGGACACAGAGATGGGATTTACACCATCAGTAAGAATTTTCAAGTATTGAACAGATTAGCCACTGGTTCAGCAGATGGGATAATCAAATATTGGGATTTAACCACGTCTACTGAACTAGCTAGTTTTAAAGCACATTATGGGAATGTTTCGGGAACGTGTGTCACTCCACAGGGGCTGTTGATGTCATGTGGTGATGATAAGAGCATTAAATTATGGAGTGTTGATAGTGAAGAGTTTAAAAATTCAGATGAGGATAAAGTTGGGAAACAAGGGTTGATTAAGCAATATCTGGGGGATCACGCATTCAAGAGTATGGATCACCATAGGGATGATCCAGTCTTTGTGACTGGTGGTGCTGTTATTGAATTATGGGATGAGAATAGAAAAAGATCGATATCGAATTTGAGTTGGGGTGCTGATAATGTTAACAAGGTTCGTTTCAACAAGACAGAGACGTCGGTTATTGCCTCGTCTGGTTCAGATAATTCGATTGTGTTGTATGATATTAGAACTAATTCCCCAATTCAAAAGATTGTTCAAACGATGAGAACTAATTCAATGGAATGGAATCCAATTGAAGCCTTCAATTTTGTCACTGCAAGTGAAGATCATAATTTGTATTATTACGATATGAGAAACATGGGTAGGGCCATTAATGTGTTTAAAGATCATGTTGCTGCCGTTTTGGATGTTGATTTTTCACCAACTGGTCAAGAAATCGTTTCTGGTTCGTATGATAAGACAGTTAGAATTTATAACATTAAGGAAGGTCATTCAAGGGATATTTACCATACCAAGCGTATGCAGCATGTTTTCCAAGTTAAATATTCAATGGATTCTAAATATATCTTCACTGGGTCAGATGATGGTAATGTTAGACTATGGAGATCTCAAGCAAGTGAATCACCACAGGTTAAATCAAGTAAATTGAGAGCCAAATTAGAATATGATAATGCTTTGAAAGAAAGATTTAAACACATGCCTGAAATCAGAAGAATTTCTAAACATAGACATATGCCTGCCGTGGTTAAGAAAGCTAAGGAGATTAAAGAGATCGAATTGGAATCTATAAAGAGAAAAGAAGAGAATGAAAGAAGACACAGTAAACCTGGTTCAAAACCATATGTTTCACAGAGGGAGAAGCAAATTGTTGGTACTGTTTTTAAAGAAAGTGAAGAAGAGAGAAAGAAAAGATTGAGAAGAGAAAGGGCAATGACTCGTGACAGTGATGATGAAGAGTGATTAGTGTATTGATTTTGGCTTATGTTTTAAATGAAACTTTGTTTTGGGTATAATAAAGATGTAGCTACAGATTTTTTGAAACAAACGACATTGTCTATAACTATGGTGCAAACTACAATTAAACTCTCATCTCGATATCCAAACGATTCTAAAGGTCATACTTAAATTTTGACAGATGGAAAGATTTGTATAAATGGATACGAAAAGAGAAAAAAATAAATAAATTTCAAAAAATCGATTGAACCAGCAATTTTAAAAAGTATTGAAAAGTCCACTCATTTTGTTGAAACTCTTTTCTATGACACGCTCTTCTTCATCTTCTAAAATTATTATTATAAAACACACTCAGTTCCTCCTCTATCAAAACTCTCTTCTCTCTCCTTTTTTATAGATTAATATCTAAAACCAAACCAACATCTTCAACATTATCTTTTGCCAAGTCTTCCAAGAATGGAATTATATCCAACAATTCATTATCATGAGCATCCGAGAACCAGCTCGAAATTGGGATGGCATGCTGAGGGTGGAAAATATAAGAAGCAGGGGAATTATCCAATATAATGATTTCATTTAATGGTCTTCCAATTTGTGATAAATTCTTGATATAATTGCCTTGATAGTTATAACATGAATCTCTGAATAATCTATGATGAATTGACTTATGGATGTCCAATGCGTCTAATAATGGGTCACCATATCTGGAAACACTTGCTGTAAAGACAACAACTTCATAAATTTCACCAACACGTTTCATAAATTCATCAACACCAGGTCTCTTAATAACGTAAACATTATGCAGTTGATTATCAATATCAACAGGAATGACAAAATCTGCATGTCTCAAATATTTGAAAGATGAATGAACCAAAGTTTCATCAAGATCTAAAATCAAACATTTCTTATTTTTCAAACTTGGAGGTTGTGGGTTTAATAACCAACCAGACTCAGCATGTGCTTGTCCCGGTTGTAATGCAGTCAAATCAAACAGATCTTCATCTTCATCTTGATAGCTATCTTCAACCAGCACATCATCATCTGAAGTCAAGTCTGATTCATGATTAGGAGAATGTTTTTCAACGTAACTCGTTGTGACACCTCCATAATTAGTGCTATTGTTTTCATAGTTGGTAGTCTCAATGGTAGAGTCTGTTGCTTCGTAGACTTGGACGTCTGCATTCTTGGAATTACCAGAGTACTTCTTGTTGCTGATCATTTTGGCTGTATCGTTCTCGTTGCTGTTTTTATTAGTGTTGCTATTATTCTTCGTCTTATCAGTTCTGTTATTAGCGTCTTTACTCGACTGCCATTGGCTGTTCGTGGCAGATGTGTGTGTCTGTGTGTTGCTGTTGCTGTTGCCTGTCTGTTTGGATCTAGGAGAGACGGGTTTCTTGATGCTTCTGGAGTTGCCAGTAGATTGATATTGCGTATTGTTCTTTTGTTGGTCGTCAGAGTCACCAGCACAGCATAAAAAAGATTCGAGTAGATTTCCCATATCTCTAACCGCAATACATCAATTGGCAACGTGTGTGTGCTTTCTGAATGTGTGTGATTAGTAGTTGGGAGTGCTTCTTTCTCTCTAGTGAGTCACTTATGGGTCAGAAAGGGCAGTTCCGGGAGCGGTTTTTCTGCGGATTGCGATTGGAAGCAGCAGTTGTATGAATGGATAAGGTGCGTGTATAGGGCAGACGTAGAGCTCTGTGATTGGACGGGCGATGATTAGCCAGTGGAGAGTCTCGCAGCAGTTGGCCCAAAGTGAAAAGTTTCGAGTTTGGTCGTTTAAAGGGAAAGATTTTTTTTTGTTTTTGTGTTTTGAATTTTTTCCAGGAGATCCGGGGGCCGGATGGTCGGATTAGGATTTGGAATAAAATCTTTACACTTAATACTAATAAGTGCTCTTTAACAATATTATACTACATAAGCAGTGAATACATAATGGAACGTGGCGCCTACTGGACGGACCCGTCGCTCGCCTCGATCGAGCAGCGCACAGTCAACAAAGAACTCGAGACTAAGAAAGTCCTGGTGAACGTCATACTGCTGCTCTTGCTGAGACTCGTTGAGAACTTTGCCCGGTTGATCTTGCTGAAACTGGACTACAAAGTGATAGACCTCTCCAATGACGCCACTGTCTGGTACGTCAGACTCGCTCTGAATTTGCTGTTTGTCTATAATATCGCCAATGGGGTGTATAATGCGTTGAAACCGGAAGATCAGTTCAAGGACTTGAAATTGACTAATGAACAGAGGTCTTTGTTAGGGTTGCCTGTAATCAATCAAGAGCAACCGCCAGTGGCCAATGATTCGATCAAGCTCGAGAAATTAGAACCAAAAGTCTCGGGGTCTAACAGCAACGTGACACTCTCACCAAAGAAAGCAACTGAAGTCAATGTCTCATCTCAACCCACACTTAATCTAAACAGACCACATGTCACACAGAATCCAAAACCAGTGGCTACACCAGTCAAGAACAGAACACCAATTGCATCTCCAATGTCGTCTCCATCTCCAATAAAACCAATATTGAACCAATCGCTGAGACAATCCCCCTTAAGACAGAGATCAACCACCAGCACCACATCCACATCCACATCCACATCCACCAACACACTATTTGATAAGAAACTTGGAAACCCATTGTTGCAGAAACCAGGGATCTTCACACCAACGTACATTCCTAGTCCTAAGTACTACTACAGAATGGACTCTCCAACGAAAACAAGAAGGATTTAACACAAAAAAGCAACCTACAAGGAAAAAAACAATTTCTAGCATCTATCTAACGACTATTAAAAATATAAGCAAAAAGATCTACTTATAGCTTACTTTATCCAAGTGTAGACTCTTTCAGTCCAATGGCCAGTATCCTGGGAACAAGTAGTGCATCTTTTCCAACAATTCCCTCTTGACACCATTTGGACTAGTACTAACACTGTTCTTCATTGTACCAGCCAAATCATTACCGACATTACCAGCCAAGATCTCTTTTTCCAATTCATCAATGATGGCAATGGCGATCTTGTTAGCATTAGCAGAATTAGCTTTCAAGTTACTAACCACAGTTTCAACAGTGACTGGTTCCTCGTCTTCTCTCCAAGCATCGTAATCGGTAGACATACAGATCATTTGATATGAGATCTCTGCTTCACGAGCCAATTTAGCTTCTGGCAAAACACTCATGTTAATCACAGATGCATCCCAAGATTTGTAAATTCTTGATTCAGCTCTTGTTGAAAATTGAGGACCTTCCATACAAACAACGGTAAGATCTTTGTTGTTTAATTGTTTGGAGTGTAAAGTATGACCACCTTCTTCCATAACACCTGCGAATCTTGAAATGATTGCACTCAATTTTGGATCAAATGGTTCACCGAATCCAGCATGTGCAACGAAACCTTTCTCAAAGAAAGTATGTTGTCTGATACCCTTGGTTCTGTCAATGATCTGGTTAGGAACGACGAAATCTCTTGGTTTGAACTCATCTTGCAATGAACCAACAGCACTGAATGCGATGATTGCCTTGACTCCCAATTTCTTGAAAGCTGCAATGTTGGCAATGGCTGGGACATCAGAAGGTAATAAATCATGATGGACACCATGTCTTGCCAAAAACGCAACGTTGAAACCAGTCTTGGTCTTGGACACAGTGATCGATGAAGATGGAGCACCCCATGGAGTGGACAAAGTCAATTTAGCAACTGGAGTCAATGATTCCAAGTGGTAGAGACCAGTGCCTCCAATAATCCCCAGCTCGATTGGCTCGTTGAATTCGGTAGGAAGTTTCTCGGTGAGTTGGGCCTCTGTTCTGTGTTGTGACATTTTGGTGATTCTAAGGGACTTTTGCAAGTGTGGCCAGAGGGATTTGACGATGCGGACTATGATGAGTTGTTGATACTGGTGGGAAATTTATTTCGAAAAACGTTTTGATTTTGTGTGGCTACTTTATCGCATCGGCTACAATAATATAAAAGTCATACAAAATTACACGTTGGCTATGTACAGGTCTATTGGTGTAAGTGTCATGAAAGCACTGTCATCATCTCTTTTATCTTCTTTATCTCTCTTTTGTTCTTTAGAACTCTTTTGTTCTCTAGAGCTCTTTTTTTTTCAGAACCCATAGCCCTTCATACAGGCCTTGTACTGGGCAATCAGGGTGTCGCACTTGCCGCTCTCCTGGCCGTGAATGAGCAGGCACTCGTCACGGGACTCCTTCTCCGGCTTGCACACGCAGCAGGGCTTAGGCTTGGACTCTTTCACTGGTTCTGCCATTGTTTTGCGGTTGTTTGTAGTTGGTTTGTTAGTGAAAGTGTGGTTTTACTAATGGCTGTTTTAGTAATATAAGAGAGTCGGTAGGGCCACAGTCACGTGAGTTCAACAGCTATACAGATAATTGGGAACAGAATAAGGAGAGTTTATTACACAAGGAGTTCATTATACGCCTCGGTATTCAGGTGTGTGGACACTGGTGCTAAAAAGTAAAATCTTTCACCTTCTTGTGATCATTATTCATAACAGCACCAGAACAAACGAGATGGTTGACACAAACAAAAATGGTGGTGCCATAATCTCGAGTCCCTCAGCAGAGTATGCCGTTGTCAATCCAATTGCACTGGACTCTACTTCTAAGGATGATCTCGACTTCTTATAAGCTTGACTTGGAGCAGCAAAGAAAGTAGGTGCTCTAGTCACTTCATACGAAGAACTTGCAACATCATCATCATTAATGCTCGTACTTTTTATTGTTGAGTAATCAGCATTTTTAGCCAATGCTTCTGACAGTTTCTTTGATAATCTCTCTTGATACCATGGTAATTCCTCGACAGCCTTGGTGACTTGACTCACTGGGAAATCACTGAATGAATCAGAGAAGGAATCATCAGTATACGTCGCGATCTCTTGATAATAAGAACCAATCACATCTGGGATTTCGATCTGACTGCCCTGTACGAAGTGGTTGATGTATTGATCGATGTTGTTTCTGATGTCTTGAAATAAAACGTAGCCATAGTCCAGGTTATTGGCATAAACAAAGGATATTGATAGTAAAAAAATGAAGACGAGTTGCATTATAATGACGTTTTTGATAAGCTTGACTTTGATGTATGGGTATCAATTGGTGGTCACTGGTATAGAGGAGCTTCATTTGAGAGAAAATCTCACCGCGTTTTATAGTGTTTGTTCTTACCTTCAATTGTTTCGAATGGACCCATTGACAACCTAAAGCGGTAATCGAGAAGGTCGTTAAACAAAGTCTCTAGCGTTTCATCAACAGAGTGTAACCTAGACTCGATGATCTATCATATATTTACTTCATACGAGGTACAGCCTCAAATAGAATTGGTCCAAATTGTAGGTCCTTAACAGCTCGACTTTCCTCATGTCAAAACTAGCAGGTAAATCACTTCACAATAATTAATATTTAAAGTAGTAAGGGAACGGTGAATCTAATGTTTTAAGTTTAAACACAAACATGATAATCAACCGCCGTCTAATCTTCAACACAATACCACTCGAGCACCACTTAGTTGATTATTCAACAACAACTTTAAAAGAGAGAAAGGAGGCCACAGATCACATGACCAAGGATATTACATAATCATACTATCTTTTTTTCTAAATTTTTTTTTTCCTGTGTGTGAAATTTTTCAAATAACGAAGTTCAACTATTAATCGAATCAAAAGTCGAATTAAAATCAGTGCTCAAAATGGTCTTCATCGGTATTTCATTCGGTAACACCACCTCCTCCATCGCTGCTCCATCCAAGGATGGCAACGGTGTCGAAGTCATTGCCAACCCAGACGGTGAACGTGCCATCCCATCTGCCTTGGCCTACATTGGTGAAGATGAGTATCAAGGTGGTCAAGCCATTGCTCATTTGATCAGAAACCCAAAGAACACCATCATCAACTTCAGAGACTACTTGGGTCAAGATTTCTCCAAAGTTGACCCAACTGTCACAGCTCGTGCTGCCCATGCCAAAGATTTGAATGGTAACATTGGATTTGAATACACTATCTCAAATGAAGAAGGTGAACAAACCGTCAAGACCATCACTGCTCAAGAAGCCACTACTAACCATTTCGAAAAATTGAAACACGCTGCCGTTGACTACTTAGGTAAAGACATTGAAGGTGTTGTTATTGCTGTTCCAACTGATTTCACTGAAGCTCAAAAGGCTGAATTAACCAAAGCCAGTGAAGCTGCCGGTTTGAAAGTCTTACAATTGATCAACGAACCAAGTGCCGCTCTATTGGCCCACGCTTCCGTTGAAGACAGACTTGAACAAGACAAAACTTATGTGGTTGCCGACTTTGGTGGTATCAGATCTGATGCTGCCGTCATTTCTGTTCGTGGTGGTATCTTTACCTTGTTATCAACTGTTCATGATTATGAATTAGGTGGTGATAAATTAGACGAAGTCCTTGCTGAATACATTGCCAATGAATTCAAAAAGAAATACGATGTCAACCCAAGAAACAACCCAAGATCTTTAGCTAAATTGAAAGAAGCTGCCATCTTAGCAAGAAAAACATTATCAAACGTTCAATCTGCAACCATCTCCATTGAATCCCTTGCCGATGGTATCGACTACCACTCAACCATAAATAGACTACGTTTTGAACTTGTTGCCAGAAACGTCTTGAACCAATTCTCTGGTTTTGTTGAAAAGGCTATTAAGAATGCCAATTTGGACACTTTAGACATTGATGAAGTTCTTTTAGTTGGTGGTGTTTCCAACACTCCTAAATTAGCTTCCAACATCCAAGCTTTATTCGAAGAATCCACCAACGTTGTTGCTCCATCTTTAGACACCAAGGCTTCATACCCAGAAGAACTTGTCGCTAGAGGTGCTGCTTTACAAGCCTCATTGCTCGAAAGTTTCGATGCTGAAGAAATCAAAGAAAGTTTGTCTCCAGTCGTCATCAACACTCAACATTTACAAAAAGCTATTGGTGTTGTTGGTGCCAATGGTGAATTCATCACTATTTTGAAAGCTGAATCTGCCTACCCAATCAGAAAATCCATCAAATTACAAGCTCCAAAAGGTGATGTCTTGGTCACTGTTGTCGAAGGTGAAGCCTCTATCAAGGAAACTACACTAGAGCCACCAGCTCCAGAAGATGATGATGAAGAAGAATACTCTGATGAAGAACCTGAAATTGTCAGAGAGAAAGTCTTCACTGCTGGTACTAAATTAGCTGAATTGGCAGTCAGAGACAACCAAGCCGATGAAGTTGAGGTTGTTTTCAACATCAACAAGGAAGGTGTCTTCACCGTTAGCGCAAGAGAAGTCAGACAAGGCTCTGCTGCTTTCAAAGGTGAAATCGCCCACTAGTTATATATTTAATAGAATGTCTTAAACCCGGGAAGTTTTGTAGAGATTTTTTTTTGGTCTCGAGATGTAAACATATTCAATTAGTCGAAGATAATGAACTCACCGAACAAAGTCCACATCCTCGGTGTGGGCAGCATTGGAAGACTGATCAGTTATGAGCTCTCCACCATTCAGAACAAACCGGAGATCATCCTGTTATTCAGAAATCAAACCAAAGTGAACAACTTCAAGTCAGTGCACGACTCCAAACTCTACATCAATCGGATATTCCTATCACCCCAAGAGACTCAAAGTGCCCATTTCCAATCAGCAACTGCTGAAGCCCTGACTGAAAACATCAAGAACCTGATCATAAGCACCAAAAGTTATCAAACTCAAGACGCATTGACACCATACATTCCATACATCGATACAAACACGAACATATTGTTGGTTCAGAATGGCCTTGGGGTAGTGGATGAGTTATATGAGCATGTATGGCCCGATGTTTCGCAAAGACCTAACATTTACCAGGGTGTGATCAATCATGGCGCCTTCATTCCTAAGGGATCAGAAGGCAGATTTGAAGTTACGCATAGTGGACTTTCCACATTTTCTATCGGAAGAGTTCCTAAAGACGAGAGTGTTGCTGAGAAAGATGTTGCCAAACCTCAGTTTATTCAACAGTTGGAAGGTGCAAAAAATTTGAACACTTCTTATATCTCTTACGAAGATCTCTTACTGATTCAAATAAGGAAATTCATGGTGAATGCCTGCATTAACCCAAACACATCAATCATTGACTGCTTCAATGGCGAACTTGGGGCCATTGACGAATCAAAGGCCTTGTTCCGTGATATTATCAGGGAATCCCTACATGTTTTCAAATCCACACTTCCAATCTTGAAAAACAATCCAAAGACAGAAACTTTTTTGAATGAAGAAGAACTTTTGAAGACTGTCATTGATGTGGGCACCGTTGTGAATAAAAAAAATTCATCTTCAATGAGGGAGGACGTGTTGAATCATAGAGATACGGAGATTGATTACATCAATGGTTATGTGGTCACACTTGCGAAGAAGAATGGGATAAGGGCAGATATCAATGGGACGATTTGCAGATTGTTGAAGATCAAGCTCGAATCATTGAGAAATCACTGAGATCTATGGAAGTTGTGGATGAGGGAAATGGTATAAAAGTACAAATATTTGTTATCAGATCATTTCAACAGAAATAAATTTGTAACACTTTTTCCTTTGAATACTACTGTTCCACAGTTGGCTCATCGCCGATCACCCAAAAAAAACATACTCTTTCAATTTTTGAAATATTAGAATTTAGACTTTAGTACAAGTAATATATTATAGAATGAAGACAAACTCAGTTTAAAGTCATCAAAGTTTCAAAACAAAGATGTCATAACTTCTTTTAAATTGTAATTTTCTCTTCAAATCTCAATAGCGGAAATTTTCTTAGATAGATGGACAGTGGACCGTGGACATCCCACCAGATTTTTGTAAAGTAGTACTTCTGATCAAAATTGATAGTTATGTGTTCCCATTATCTCCACCTTCTCTTCAGATTGCTTGCAGTGCCCATCATCGGTTGAAGTTTACCTCTACTTAAACTAAACCGAAAAAAAAAAAAACACGATGACTAAGCATTTTTTTGATGGAAAAAAAAAGTAAACAAAAGATCATCAGAACGAAAGTTTCTACCTAAACTTCAAGTCTTACCTCCGTTCTGCATTTCTAAGCCTTCCAAAATGGGTCCCCACTGGTCGCTCAAGCCATTCACTGATATTTACGAGCAGCTGGAGAGAGGAGTTGCTGACAGCTCATCTCTTGAGGAACTTAAGCAAGATCTTCAACAGTTGGTTATAACACAGAAAAAAAATGAAACCAGCAGGAAAACTTTGGAGGTGGGCAATGTCTCCTTTGCGGATGGTGATTATGAGCTCAATGATGAATTCAAAATTGCAGCTGCCACTTTGTCGGACGATTTGGACATTGATGAGCTGATTGCAGCTGAGTTGATCCATAATTCATCTGGATTAGGTTTCACTTTAGTGGACAGTGCACAGGCTGCTTACTATCTAAGGAAGAAAAACATTCTTGAAATAGTGTCATATATTTTCAATATTGGAGACAAATCACTCATTGATATTGTTCGCACTTCAAGCTTTGAAAACACATTGTTAGATTCTTTCAAATTTGTTGAAGATGAATTAACTTCCATTTCCCAGTCTGTACAAAAAGCCAAAATTGTTGGGACATACAACTCAAGTGAATTCCAGTTGAAGATCAAATTCAGAAGAGATTTTTTGAAAGCACAACATGAAACCTTGGGTGAAATAATCTACGGTTTAGTCTTCAATAATCTTTTAACCAAGTCTCAATTCATGAAATTTTTCAGCTTAATTGACAACTATGACGCTGATGATTTCTTTGTTGTTCATTTATTACCAAGTTTGTTACTGTTTGTTTCCAGGCTGGAAAAATTACCTGAAACTGATGTCAAATCTCTTCACAGTGAATTGCTCAAAGAACTTCATCATGGTGATACTTACAAAAAACCCGTCAAGGCTTTTTTAATTTTAGCATTCTCTACATATTTCATTGATTGGTGTAAATCCATACCAGCCCGTCTGAAAGAGTTTGATTTTGACATTGCAGTGGAAGGTCCAATGACTCAAGCTATACAATTAGGTGCCATTGAAGAGTTCTTGATTATCTCTGCGGAAATCACCGAAGCCAAATCCGAGTTGTTTTATGATCTAAGATCCCTTTTAGAACAACATCTTCCAAGATTAGTTCAGAAGAGAATCTATGATGTTAATGAAGAAGAAACGAAGAAATTGAGATCTATTGACCCACAAAGTCAAACTACAGTGTACTTCATTAACAAAGATGATAGACTTTCTGAAAACTTGACAGTTTTATTATCACAAGCTTTGGATAGACTTGTTCAGGTATTTATTTCTGATGCAGCATTCTTACTTGTGAAGATGAAAGATTCCGAGGAAGATCTTTTGTTGTCCGGTCAAGATTTGACTTTGGATGAGATGTCAAGAAATAGTGATTTGGAGAGATTTTATCTAGCTCTATACTACATCTATTGTGATCGAGAATCTTTGATAGTTTCATTTTGGGAAGACAGAGAATCAAACTCTTTTGGTTTTATTGAATGGGCTTCTAAGGGTGAGGATCTGTTGATGAGATCAACTTTTGCCATCATGATCTCTGCTTTGGCCTCAGGCTCAGATAATGCAAACCACGTTTACCATTTCATTTCAATGTCAGATAAGATCAATTGGGCAGGCATTAATACTTTATTGAACTTATACATCGACAGAATAACCGAGTTCGAAAAAGGTGGTGATGATCATGATCTAAGTGAAGAGATTATCCTATCCATTTCCTCGTACTTTAAATTACTGAGCCAAGTTGCTACTAACAGTGAGGCGGTAAAGAACTATTTTGATTCAAGTTTGTTGGACACATTATTTAAGTTTATCAAGTTAGACACCCCATTAGTCGGTGCTACTTTGCAAGTGATTGGATCATTAGTCTCCTCGGACAAAGAAAGAAGATTTTCAATCTGGGAAAAACTTGATAGTTGGATTTATGATCAATCTTCCAGCTCTTTCAAGGAAACATTTCAACTCAAGTTCCCTACACACCCAGATATTATTGGATTTGTCGACTTGTTAGAAGTTCTTTTGAGACCATATGGCTCTGATATCGGGAAATTAGAGCTACCATACCCAAAGAATCTAGGATATCCAAACAGAAAAGGTGGTATTGGTCCATATTTAGGATTCGTACTTACAAATATCTTCCATAATTCTAAATCACTCTATTTTGCAGAGAGGGTTGATTTGCAAGAACCAATTTTGAAGATTCTTGATCATTGTCTCAGCTCATTTGATCCCAAACTAATCTTGAATTCATTCCCAGCGGGTGTCGATTTGAATTCAATCGTTTCAACTTCTGAGTTTACCTCATATGTTCAACTAAACCCAGCACCAATCACACTAAGCTATTTGTTTCAGGAGAAGATCTACTCCACCTTATTATCAATCATATCAACTGGTTATGATAACATCAGCGACAAACTTTTCACAGAAAAACAAGTCCAAGTTGTTGACTTGTCACTAAATGTCTTGCTAAAAATTTTCGACTTAGAAGTCGCCTATATTGATGAGCTTCTACCAATTTTAAAGAGAGATGACTCTGTTTACTCACCAACTTCTGTTGGTACACACGGTCTTCGTTCATTTTATGATGCCATCTTATTCAATCTTCCAGTTGTTGCTCATATTGCGCTATACGTTGGCTCTGCCCATCTACCGATCGCTGATAAATCTATCAAGTTGTTATCAAGATTTGCTACCGCTCCTCAATTCGGAGCCAATATTGGTGGTCAATCTGTTGGGAAGACCAGACTTTTGACCATTTTAAACAGTGTTAATGAGTCATTGAGAATCAAGTATAACTTCATCAATCAACTCGAAGCAGAAATCACAAGCAAGGAAGTCCTTGATGTCAAGATCCAGTTGTTGAATTTCTTGAATTCAAATTTGCATACTTCAGAGAAGAAGTTCACAGTTTCACATTTCTTGTTAGGTTTTGACTTGAGTAATGGTCTCACCTTAGGATCAGAAGATAATGAAACTTTCATTGCTTCCAGCACCTCTGTTTTCAAATCATTGCTATTTATTCTTGAATCTAGTTTTATGAGTATTAATTCCCAAAATGTTGATTATGCTCCAGTCAGATTAGCTTCCTTATCATTAGAAATCATTTTGAAGCTTGCTTCTAGTCCAATCTCATCATCCATAATATTGGGCCATATCAGCAACTTCGGTTTATACGAGAAACTACTAGAAATTCCAAAGGTCGATATATATACTCGTTGGAATGGCCAGGCATTAGACTATGATTTGAGCGTCTCTACCAAGTTTAACTCTGGACCTTCTATTGGTTCATTTTTGGCATTCATTAACTTGAGGAGTTTGATTTTGAGATATTTCAGTCTTGAATTACATAGATGTTCAGAACTAGGCTTCTTATCTAAAATTTCTAATTACGTTAATTTGTTGGTGACAAGTGGTGGTCAAACCCTTTTGGGACCTCCAAAAGTTTTGTCGTTTTTGGATGTTTTGGAATTCAACCTTTCTCAAATTACATCAACTCCTGATGAGTTGCAATTCTTTGATGGTGTTGATTTGAATTTAAATTTGAATAAAATCTCACTCAGTGACTCTTGTGATGGATTGATTTTCAATTTAGAAGATTTAGATTCACTTTTGAACTTACATTTGAGAAAATTGCATATTTCAGGTCGTTATGTAACGACTGAAGAAGAAGAATCTCAAATCAACAAGATTGAAGAATCTAAAGCCAAATCTGAAAAAAGTACGAGTCTGATCTCTTTACAACCTGTGGTCAAAAGCAATCAAGATGCGGTGTTAGGAGAAATGGAGAGAATCAAGCTCAAGTTCAGCAACTACATTACTGGCTTGAAGTTCAAATCATATCAACTTTCAAGTCTTCATACATGGGATCAATTAATTCAAGTCATTGTCACTGACGGGGACTTAGACTCAGTGAAAAGATCGAACTTTATCCTTGAAGTCTTTCAAGCTGTTGTTCCTAGAATCGATGACTACGTTGAACGTGACATTCTTTATGCTGAAGAGCTAGTCTCTTTATGTGTCTCGTTGTATGACATTTATCAACAAGATAGAAGATCAATTGAGCAAGACAATCCAAATATCTCCATTGTTTATGAAAGATTATACCTTCTTTTCAAATCCTGTTTGAACGGTATCTTGAGTCCTTCATCATCTTTAAGTTTGAGATCTGATCTTTATGTGTTGAGTAACAAATATTTGTCTTGGGTTTTGAAATATCCAGAGATTTCTGCTGAGATTTTGAAAAACATTAAATTTTCAAGTGAAAGATTGATCTCCATAATTTGTAATGATGCAATCAGTGGTGAAGGTCCAACTAGAATCACTGGTATACTATTCCTTGAGTCATTGTTTCAATTATCCAGCACTAACAAATTGAATTTTGTTTTAAATACACTAGTTAAGAACAACTTATTGTTATTATTGGTCAAATCAATAAAGAGAACAGATGATACATTGTCACTTTCAGATGATAACAAGATCACTTTGGATTCACTACTTTATGAATTGACAGCTTTCAAAGCCACTTTGAGTTTCTTGATAAGAATTGCAGAGACAAGACAAGGTGCTCAACATTTATTACAGAGTGAAATTTTCCAAACGATTAAGGCTTGTTCATTCTTATTGATTGATCCTGATCTTGGATTAGATTTAACATTCGATAGATCAACTGTTCAATCATCAACTTTTGTTAGGGTTAATTTGAATCTTGACACTCCCTTGTCATTTGATAATGCCAGTAATGGAGTTTCTTTGTTTGAATTGTTAGTACCTATTTTTCAACTGGTTTCTGCAATCTTGCTAAGTACCAGTTCAGAAAATGAGTTAGTTATTCAACAAGTTAAGAATTTGTTGAAACATTTCAAAAAATTGATAGTTGGTGTATTGAAGAGAGATTTATTAGTCGAGACAAAACGTGAAAATGGTGTTTATAAAGAAAGTGGTAACAATGCTTCAGGTTTGAAAGAACTGGAGACTTTGTTTGTTTTATTAGGCACATTGACAGACTTCAAAGGGGAAGATGAATGGTAAAAAAATACGCACATTTGTTGATACATAAAAGAAAGAAAATATATATCAAAACTGTACATTAGGTTTTATTGAAGATAAGAATTGTAATCCTTGTAGAAAATTATAATTCTATACCATCAAACTTACTTAATTTATTTTTCAATTCATCAGAGCTTGTTTCGATAAATCTCAAAGAATCCAAATGACTGCTCAACAATTTAACAATTTGAGAAAGTGATCCTTCTTCTTCATCTTTAGAGGCATCCTTGGAAGCACCAAGTCCATTAACTTTATTGAATGATTCACTGACTTCATTGATTTCAGAAATCAAAGATGATAAATTCGTGCCTAGGAATCCTAAATTTTCATCCAAAATTTCAGCAGATTTATATGATTGTTCTCTTTTTTGATCGTTTGTCAAAACTGATGAATCTCTTTGCTGTGTGTTTGATTGTAAAACGTCTGATAATAGATTTTGTGCCTTGATTTCGTAATTGTCCAAAAACACTTCCAATTCATTCTGTTGTCTTTCAATGTATAGTAAAGCTTGATCAACTTTAGCTTGGGTTTGTTCAGCAGCAACGACTTCAGAGTATAATTCAGAAATTTTTTCACCACCGTCAACCAAGACACGATCCCATTCGTTGATTTTTGTTGAATATTGTTCAAATGATGTGGATGCTTCAGTAAGTTGATTTGTCCATTTTGTTATTAGGTCTTCTAATGTCTTGTTGTTGAGTGAGATAGGTTGTGGCTCTGCTTTTTGTCCTTCAGTTTTACTTATGTTGGTTGAAAAGGATACAGTTTTTGGTTTTTGGTCAGTAGATTCCTTTGATGTGTCGTCTTTGTTCTCTGTTGTTGTTGCTGTTGAAGAAGCACCAAAGCTGAATCCCCCAGATGGTTTTGATTCATCTTTTTTAGCATCTGTGGAATTGAGTGAAAATCCAGAAGTAGCAGCTGGCTTAGCATCATCTTTTTTAGCCCCGAATCCTGCAAATGTTGGCTTGTCATCCTTCTTTTCAGTTGTTGAAGCACCACCGAAACTAAATGCTGGTTTGTCATCTTTCTTTTCTGTAGTAGATCCACCTAGACTGAAAGCTGGTGGTTTATCATCCTTCTTTTCTGTAGTTGAAGCAGCACCGAAACTAAAAGCTGGTTTATCGTCTTTTTTAGCGGTAGTAGAAGCTGCACCAAAACTGAATGCTGGTTTATCGTCTTTCTTCTCTGTAGTAGAAGCTGCACCAAAACTGAATGCTGGTTTATCGTCTTTCTTCTCTGTAGTAGAAGCTGCACCAAAACTGAATGCTGGTTTATCGTCTTTCTTCTCTGTAGTAGAAGCTGCACCAAAACTGAATGCTGGTTTATCGTCTTTCTTCTCTGTAGTAGTGGCACCTCCGAAGCTGAATGATGGTTTATCATCCTTCTTCGCAGTGGTAGCAGTAGTGGTAGTAGCACCACCGAAACTGAAAGCTGGTTTATCATCTTTCTTTTCTGTAGTCGAACTAGCACCAAAACTGAATGCTGGTTTATCGTCTTTTTTAGCTGCAGTATTTGCCCCACCAAAAGTAAATGATAGTTTATCATCTTTCTTCTCAGTTGTTCCAGTAGCTCCAAAACTGAAGGCTGGTTTAGCTGCTTGGGTAGTAGCAGAATTTGTTCCAAAACCAGCGAATCCAGGAGCTTTATCATCTGTCTTAGCAGCACCACCAAACAACCCACCAGTGGATCCACCAGAGGAGCCACCAGAGGAGCCACCAAACAAACTTGGTTTAGCAGCATCACCTCCACCGTTTGCAGAAGTATTAGTGGTAGATCCAAATGCAGGAAAAGAAGAACCAGAAGAAGCACCACCAAAGAGTCCACCAGTAGTTCCAGTAGCAGCTCCATCGGCAGGTTTGGCGCCGAATGAAAAATTGAGACCACCAGTGGCAGGCTTATTGTCCTTGGCTGGCGTGGCCGCAAAGAGGGAGCCTGTACCTGAGTTGCTAGTCTGACCAAATAGAGAGTCTGTGATTTAAGTGTTAGTATTGATTCGATATTGAAATTTAACTCCAATGGTCTGGTGGTACAGATGAGTCTTGCTTCTGTTAAATAATATTAAACTCATAGACAAATACCATTGAACGATTACCACACAGCCGATATCAGCACTTACTGTTTGACATTACCGACAAATCAACGATGAAATCAACACTCAAGTGTTTGTTTACGTTTAGTTTTTTTTTTTATTTTGCTAGGAAAAACAGTTGTGGTGTGTGGGTGTGACTGAGTCACGTGAAAATTGAGTATCATTCACGTGACTCACCCCGGGATCAGCAGGAAAAGAAGCCCAAGGAAAAATTCGCGAAGTTGTCACCTGGTGAGGGCCATCGGAAATATAAGAAGTGAAACTTTCCCACTTTAATAGTAAATCATCAATTCAACTAAAGCAAAAACAGAATGCCTAAATTAATCCTTGT
Source organism: Gotozyma siamensis (assembly GCA_030579035.1). Lineage (NCBI taxonomy): Eukaryota > Fungi > Ascomycota > Saccharomycetes > Phaffomycetales > Phaffomycetaceae > Gotozyma > Gotozyma siamensis. The sequence continues at coordinate 119,717 of JAKTZZ010000020.1, forward strand.
CAGACACGGTCAATCCGAATGGAACGAAAAGAACCTCTTCACCGGTTGGGTCGACGTTTCCCTTTCCGAAAAAGGTATCGAAGAAGCTAAAAAAGCCGGTGTCATGTTGAAAGAATCTGGATTGAAACCGGACATTTTATTCACTTCCAAACTTTCAAGAGCCATTCAAACTGCTAACTTAGCTTTGGAACAAGCTGGTTTCTCATACATTGACGTCCAAAGATCATGGAGATTGAACGAACGTCACTACGGTGCTTTACAAGGTAAAGACAAGGCTGAAACCCTTGCTACCTATGGTCCTGAACAATTCAAAACATGGAGAAGATCTTTTGATGTTCCACCACCACCAATTGAAGCTGACTCTCAATTCTCTCAATTCGGTGATGAAAGATACAAATTGATTGATCCAAATGTCTTACCACAAACCGAATCTTTGAAATTGGTTATTGACAGATTATTACCATACTGGCAAGATACCATTGCCAAAGAATTATTAGAAGGCAAAACCGTCATTGTTGCTGCCCATGGTAACTCTTTGAGAGCTTTGGTTAAACATTTGGACAACATCTCCGATGAAGCCATTGCTGACTTGAACATCCCAACTGGTATCCCATTAGTTTACGAATTGGATGAAAAATTAAAACCAACTAAACCATCTTACTACTTGGACCCAGAAGCCGCTGCTGCAGGTGCTGCTGCCGTTGCTAATCAAGGTAAGAAATAGATCTTTCCTTGAAATTATATACGAATGTATGTTGACTCTGATATATGATGTAGACGACCCTCCAAGCTTCAGATTATTCTTCCCTGAACCGAACCACACGCAAGCGAAATAATCACTTTTGTCAATTGATAAATTAATGTCTTGTTCATTTCTTCTCTTGGGATCCCCAGGAAAGCTTTTTATCTACGACTAACTACACAGCTTCTATCAAGAAGACAAAATTATGGCATCCAAATTAGAAATACAAACTTAACGAATAATATAAAACAGTAATCTAAACCACTGAACCTCTAGTCCTTTGAAGCGAGCACTTGCTTGACTGGTTCGGTTTCATTGGCATACAATCCGTGTTCCTGAATATATCTAATCACACTATTAGGCAACAAATACTGAACACTCATACCTCTTCTTATAAACAACCTGACTTTAGTCGAACTGATATCATTATAAATCAACTGTTTAATCACCAGCACATTACGTCTATGTTCATACATGATGTCATGTCCCAACAGGAAAGATCTCACATCTGAGCCGGTACGTTCCACTATTAGACATCCATATCTTCCTAAAATATGATTTAAATCTTCATCTGCCCAAACGTTTGGTTCACCCATTGATTCAATCAAATCACCACCGGCAAGCAACATGATCTTAACACCACGTTTTGTTCCATCCGATGTCAATATCCCGCCTCTTTTGATGTTGATTTCCTCGTTGAAATGATCAAGAACTTTGGCAGTACGTGTATACGTAGGTTGTAATGATTCCCAAGCGTCAACCATTAGCCAGCTACTGGTTCTTTCACACGCCAGCTCACACATACGCACACGGTGATGCGATGGTGCAAGGCCTTGTTTCTTATAATGGTCACTCACTGGAGAGTAATACCCGCCAACAACTTCGAATCTAGTCTGTTCCCTGATTGAGTCTAATGCCATTTCAAACATTCGCAGGTGAAGGTATGTGATAGGGGAGAATGAACCACAAGCGACAATGACCAGTGGGAATTTGTTTGGGTTTTTGAGGCGTGATACTAGACGATGAGTTGGGAATTCATAAGAGTTTAAGTTTTTGGCTTGACGAACAATACCGTGAGGAACTTCTTCCAAGTCTGCAGTTTGATATGAGTGGACTCTTGGAATTGAAATAGATGGTCTATTTGGACGTGGGAATACCTCGAGTGGGGTTGAAGATTCGTCATTGGAAGATGAACGGTTCAATTCATCTTCATCATCTGTGGAGGAGTTTTCATTTGATGATAATGGTTGTAAATCTTCAGGAAATCTAGGAATTGAGCTTTCTATCGAAGTGATTGATTTGGGAGTGGATGATAACAGTGATGGATCTGCAGAGTTATTAGTGTTTGATTTGGCGCTGCTTGATCCATGATGGTGGTGGTGATGGTGGTGATGACGATGTTGACGAGGTTTGATTGGGGCGTCTAGTTTGTTAGGGATGTCTGCCAGCACGAGGGGAACAATTGGATCCGCTTTAGGGATCTGATATGAAGGTGCGAGTGGTGTATCACGGTTCGTGGATGCAGAGCCTGGTCTGAAATTAGGAGCTCTTGTTGGGTCCATGATTGTGGGTGTTATCTATACCGGAGTTTCAAAGCAGCGAGGGGTTGAGGGAGGTATGAGAATATGTAGTTTGTGCTGGCTCAGCAGAGTGTTGAATTTGCTGAATTGGCAGTATGGGAATGGGCTTTTGAGTGGAATAACCGGTGGATTGGTGCGGGTGCCTTGATCTATAAATTTGTCGTTGAGTGTTGATTTGATTTGTAACTGGACTTTTTTTTGAGTGTCATTCATTTTCACCAAATTGCGTCATGTGATGAGAGATTGTGATGAGTAAGTGGAATTCATGTGAGGGAAAGTCGCAGTTGGTACGTTTAATTGGGTTAATTTGAGGTTCAGTGAGTGTGAAGTGAGAGCAGTTGGAAAAGGCTCTGTTCTGTAGGAATTGGGCTCATGAGTGCCCTGTTTCCCGTTTTTAGTGGTTACTGATCGCTTATTGTTACGCTATATGGCTACTATTTAGTGCTTGTTCACTTTTAGTCTAGTCAGGATGGTAGTGCTCGTGGATGGAGTGTATGGGGCTGCTAGTATTAGTATTTGTTCTTTTGTAGACTCTAGAGTATTCAAAGATGCCGAAATACAGAACACACTGAGTGTCTTTGACCATCTCTCCTAGTCTCTCTTTTATGTCTCGACTGTCTAATTTTGACCGTTAAATCTACTCACTAATTCATAACAGGAACGAAAACAGTAATGACTCTACCCACGGAGGAGCGAGTAAGGTACGCGTACTAAAATGAGCACACCCCTCTTAACCCGATGGCTAACCCTTAAATCAGACAAACCAGAGAATTCTTTCCCACGGTGCAAGAATTGAGACGGGCAGTACTAGACGGTGAATATCACGAACAGAAGGAGTACTTCTCCAGAGGACTGCTCTGGCGCACAGTGCTCCTAGGATCTTGGAACCCCAACGCCCTAGATGTCGAGCTGGTGAAGATTCCAGGCGATGACTTGAAGAGTGGTGTCACTGAGAAAGTACACACAACAACAGATCCTCTATCTGGTGACAGCCTTGATTCCAATGGTGACCCAGGTGAGGCATTGAACGTGATCCAGCTAGACGTTGCACGACTTCTTATTGAACCTTTGTTTGAGTCTGCTGAAGTCAAGCACGATGTGATACAGGTGTTGTATAACTATCATTTGAATGAATTTTCATATAGACAAGGTATGCATGAGATCTGTGGGTTGGTTTATTTACAATTGTATCCGTTATACCAAGAGGACAGACATCATTTACAAAAAGAAACATACTTGGTGTTTTGTGCACTTATGAGAGGGACTTTGAAACGGTTTTATGATGAACAGGGACTTATCAATTGGAGTGAGAATGTCTTCAATTATCACCTCTCACTTCTTGATGGAATGCTGTACGAGCTGCTTGTTAAGAGATATCGCATTGAATCACAGATTTGGCTGATCAGATGGGTGAGACTACTGCTTCTTAGAGAACTAGGCTTGAAAAACACCGTGAAGGTGATTGATAAATTGATTTGTTATGATCCGCTTGATGTTGGAGCATTGATGCATTGGATCATTATTGTTTTCCTAGTGAAAGTAAAGATGAAACTGGTTGGCTGTTCTGACCAGGGGGAGACATTGAGTGTGTTGCTGAGGTATCCTGCCCCTGATATGTCATCAAAAGAAGTGAAGGACCTAGTGGATATATGTATAGACCTGAGAGATACACCAGAGGATCAACTAGAAGAGAAAGGTATCGAATTGAACACCAACTTTGACAGCAGTGTGGACTGGTCCAAAGTGCGAGATGTCGGACGACTACGGATGGAGTTGAGGCTCAAGAAGAGAGTGCAGAGAGCCCTTTCACGTTAGAACTCAGTATAGTTGAATAGAGATTGGAGAACACCCATAGACAGGACCCTTCTCCAAACCCTAGGCAGAGCTCTAGGCAGAGCTCTAGGCAGAGCTCTAGGCAGACGCAGGCGGAAGTCGGTGGAAGTAGTACCGAACTCGGCATAATAGATGGGCCGATTCCGAATTTTCTATAAAACAGACACTTTCCTCCATACAAAGAAAAGCACTCTGGGTGTAAACAAACAATTCGCTTCTAATAATCACTGCCTGTGCCCCTACACACAATGACGAAAGCCGGATCCACGTTTGGCGACGACGCTCAGGAGCTCGACTGGTTCCTCAAGGGGAAACTCCCGGTCAGCAAGTCCAAGGGAGCGTCCACCAGCAACAGCTCCACAGTCTCACCACCTTCCCCCGTGGACCACCACCGGGACGTCCACCAGCCACAGGCCTTCCACAGCAGCCTCAAGAAGCTCCCGGACACCTCAGACGACGGCGAAATCGGCCACGTCCTCAGCAGGTCCGTCTCATTGCCAGCCTCAGGACCCTCCCCAAAGAAGAAAGGGTTCCTTAGGTCTCTCTTTGGCAAGAGCAAGAAGGACAGTTCCAGTTCAAACACTCCCTCACCTTCACCTGTCCCAATCCAAGTACCAGCACCAGCAGCACACGCACATCACTCGGCAGACGTGGACAGATCTGCCTCACCCAACACATTAGCACGTACAAGATCATTGAGTACCAGTTCACAAACTACGCTTGACCCCAGATTAGACGAGTTCTTCAAATATTACAGAAGTAAAGGGTTTGAAACAGTACACAACGAGCTGAACCAGACAGACTCATCGAACAAGACTCCATGCAACCACACCGGCTACTACTACGACATCACATCCACAGTAGACCCTCAGGGCCCACATAAGCATAAATCTGGCCGAATAGTTAAAGACGTCAAGGGAAGACCAATTCCTCCACACCCTAATACATCACCACTACCTTCCGCATTGGTTAAAAACACGCATCATGATGAATGTGTTCGTAAGCAACAAGAACATACACAATCTCAAGCAGCTCAACATTCGGTTGGTGGAACTGGTGGGAAATTAGGATTTTTGAGAAGAAATCATTCAATTGCTGAACAAAAATCTGAAACTTCTTCAATAAGGTCAGTTCCTCCTACTCCTACTCCTACTCCTGCATCAAAGCAAACAAATACTCCTGCACTTCTTGTGATTCCTGGATTTGATGACTTACCACCTTTGAAGCGTGTCTCATTTGATTTTCCTGTGTTTTATAATGATCCACCACAGCAAATCCCTTCAAGAAACCCACGTAAAGGAGAAGTGGAGATCCAAGGTGATGGTACGATTGTCATTCACAAGTTGTCGGCTGAAGAGAGAAGAAAGATCATGGCCAGTTCACAAGGTGGTATCGTTGTTGGTGGAAGTGGTCCTTTGAAAATCTTGACCAAAGAGCAAAGAGATGCAATTGAAAGATCAGAAGTTGATGGTGCTACTCAAGACATGAAGAAATTATCTATAAAAAGCCAAAAACCTACAATTGATACAAACTCAATTGCAAACCCTAGTCCTAAATCACCTTCCACATCCACTACTTCAAAAACCAAATTCAACGTTGAAGATTCAGACACAGCTTCAGATTCAGACTCGGATTCAGATTCAGAAAATGCTGGTATCAAAGAGTCTAGTGTTAAGCATTCCCTTAGAGTTGCAGCCTCCGCTGCAGCTGCTTCTTCGCGTGGTAGAGAAGGTCCTAATGACTTGAAACGGACTGTCACCAATCATGAAGAAGAAGTGGGTGTTAACAGTAATGCAACAAGGATCAACATTGATAAACCAATGGCCCGTCATAACAAGAGTTACACATCAATATCAAGTGCAAGTGTTCATAGTTCTGAAGAATTTGAGGAATTGGTTAATAAGAGAGAGTTGCATGTTCCATTAGATTTGTTGTATGCTAGATGTTGTCATTTGAGAGAGATTTTACCTATTCCTGCCACAGTCAAGCAACTTGTTCCAGGATCAACCGAAACGATTCCATTACTGCAATTGAGAAATCCTAAACCATCCTTAGTTGAAGTGTTGACATTTAGTGACTTTATCTCTGTTGCTCCAATTCTATGTATTTCACTTGATGGTGTCAATTTATCAACAGATATGTTCCGTATCATTCTTGCATCAATCATTCAAAAGCCAGAACTGGAGAAAATCACATTGAGAAACACACCATTGGATGAACTTGGATGGAAATACTTATGTTGGTTTCTTTCCAAGAATAAGACAATCTCAAGACTTGATCTGACTCAAGTTCCTTCATTGACCACTAATGTTCAAAAACCATCCAAATCATCTCAATCTTCAACCATCGTACGTATGCAATGTGATCCTAATTCCAGAAGTGACATGAATTGGAATTTATTCAACGCTGCACTCATATCAAGAAAAGGGATTGATGAACTAGTTATTAATGGTGCCAAGATCCCAACTGAACAGTTTAAAAACCTGATGGAGATGGGCATACCTCTAAACACAACAAAACTTGGATTGGCATATAATGAACTGAGTGCCGAACATGTGAAATTGCTAGCTGATAACATCAATCTTGAAAGTCTGACAGGTTTGGATTTGGGATATAATGACATGGATGGTAAATTGCATTTTTTCGTTGAAAGGGCCACCAAGACAGATTTTGTATCAGCTTTGAAATATTTATCAATGAATTCTACGAATTTGTCAAATGATAATGATGATATTCACCGTTTTATCGCAGAGTTTGCTAAGTTTCAAGATTTAAGATATTTGGATTTCTCCAACAATAAGAAATTGTTTCCTAATTTTATCACCACATTGACTAGAAATCTACCTCTGTTTCCAAGACTTGCACGTATACAGTTTGATTACAATGATTTGACCCAGAACTTCCTTGTCGCTTTTGCTGAATTGATTCCATTCTGTGGCAGGTTATCATATGTGTCATTATTAGGTAATAAGATTGATGAAGTTTCTGGAACTGCTCTTGTTTCAGCGATGGGTAAATCCAGAACATTAGTCACACTTGAAGTTGATGAGGGTGAGTTGTCTCATGAGTTGGCTGAACAGGTCACGTTGTTTTCTGTTAAGAACATGCAAAACCACGTTTATCAGCAAGAAAGTTATGAAACTCAAAACCTTGGAGCCAATGAAAGAAAATCCGATTTGGCAGGTCTGCAAGATGAGTTGATACATTTGTTGAGAAGAAAAGATAAATCTGAACCTGTGGTCAGTGAGAGTTTCTTGAGTCGTGCAGTTTCTGCAAGAAAGAAGATTCATTCCACCATTGAAGAATTGTTTAGATTGAGAGTTCAAGGGAAATTGAATGTTGAAGGTAAAGAAGCTTTGATTAGGTTTTGTTTCATTGATTCTTCTATTGAAAATGGTCTAAGACTTTTGAAACAAAAGACTCCACATCTTGATTTGGATAGAGTTTTGAATTTGAAGTTTGATACTGATGATGAGAGTGATGACGATGGGAATGATGTCGATCATAAAAAGAAAAAGAAGAAGAAAGTTGAATTGACTTCCAGAAAATCTGCAACTAATATCATTGATTCTTTTGTTAATTCTAAAGGTTCACATGGTGAAATGATGCCTTTCAGTACAGGTAATAATACTGGTTCAAGTGATGAAGATCATGAGGTTGAACCTCAAGTCTTGAAAGACTCTGACTCAGAGTCTGAGTCAGAGGCTGATTCAGAAGAACAAAGTACAATCAATGATCCAGAGACATATAACTCACAGCTTTCAGAACATGGTCGTTCAGTTGATGATTCAAAATTAAAAGAGGAGGGCTCATTACTCAAGATTGGTTCATTTTTCAAACAAAGTGACATAAATGGAACACTTACTCCCGATCACATAAAGACATTAAAATCAATGAGTGGTGATGATATCAGAAAGATTATGCTCAAGACCAGTGATGTGGATAGTATTGTTAGTCTGTTGGATGAAATGAAGGCTAAAGGAATTCAACTGGGTGATATATATAAAAAACAAGATTTACCTCATGATTTACCAAATGATAGTGATAGTTCAAGATCTGAGAGCGTGTTGTTAGAGACGACAAGAAACACAAATAGAAATGTTGATGTTGGTGGTGTAAAGAAAGTGTTTGATTTTAAAGGAGTTAAGAAAGGTGATGTTGACAGTGTAACAGATGATGACAGTGGTAGTGATAGTGACAGTGAAAGTAATGATGGAATCGATCAGACTAAAGATAGAGGAATTGGCCACGCATTTGATGAGATTTTGGACGAGATCGTCAGGGTGAGAACAAACACATGATGAAAATATCTCAACCCAAGTTGTTTTAAGTATTGTACTTTTGTTTATTCTCAATTTAATCTAATATTAATATTATACATTCAATTCAAAAGCTATCCTCGCGGTATATGATTATTAAGCTCACCATCCGTAGATGAATTTCAATATGATTGCACCAACATCTTCACCTTCATGGCCACTCGTTTCTCCTTCTCCGAGTGATCCTAATGAATCTGACTTAATCGAGTCACTGATCCTTCCTTTCTTATGCAAACTGTGGACAATTTCATTGAGGAAAACATCAGTAAACTCAGGATGTCCTTGAAATGTCAAAACCTTATCACGTTTATAAAAACCTTGATATTTGGTATGTTTGTTACTTCCAATTGAAATCCAGCCATCTGGTTTTTCAACAACGATGTCTTGATGAACTTCTATCAACTTGATGGTCTTTCTGTTTTGAAATAACTCTGCAAGATCTCTAATTTGTTCAATTTCTTCTTCGTTTCCTGCATCAGAATCAACATTCAGTTCAACATCAGCAACACCAAGTTCCCAGCCCAATGGGTTTCTAGCCACAGTTCCTCCAAATGATCTGGAAAGGATCTGATGTCCAAAACAAATACCAACGAATTTGATATCTGGATGTTCAATGTGGATATTATTAATAAAGTCAATCAGTTTCAAAATCCAAGGTGCATCATCAAAGGCATCTGCCGTTGATCCTGTAACCCAAACCGCTTTCAGTTGCGATAGTTCCTCTTTTGATGGGAACTGTGATTTCAGAGCATCATAAATTCGAAACTCCAACTTTCCTTGATTGAAAGCCTCACTTTTTGATACTTTATCTAACAAGGCAGCCGACTGTTGAGCATAATTCCCGTACTTGGGAGCGTAGTCTGGAGAATAGTCCGTCAAGAAGATCCCAATGGTAGACTTCGTCATGTCAAATAAGCTCTGAATACACCGGATTATTTATTCGTAAAGTTTCATGCTAAAAAATTTCAACTGTTAATCTGTTGAGCTTATCGGTCTGATCTGCATTTAAATGAAAGAAATTCCAAAATTCCAAAACCTTCAAAGTTTCTTCGATCTGAGTTGAGTTTCAAAGTAAGCCAAATCCTGCACAAACTATCCAACTCTAATGCCCACCTCCTAACTCTAACTAGTGGACCAACTGCGTTTCACGGTGCAGATTCCCACTCAAAAGCCACGATAACGCCCTTAAAAACCGAACTTGAAACTTACATAATCGTACCTAACATCCGGACACCCAAAGTTGAAGATTAAATTGATTGTTGAATGTTGTTAACATCAATAGAGTGTCATCCATAGAAATAGGTTGAGTGTTTATCAACTCTATGATTATTGGGAAGTTCAATTTGACTTCAAGATTAAATATTTTGGGCATATGACCCCTACCAATACACTGATCCTCTCAGATCTTAGTGAATCACACTTGGATGAGCAAAATGGCAATAAACTAGTGGAGTCTCTCCAGAGTTTGATCGGTGAGAATCTAGAGCCTGTTGAAGGGGCAATTCCAGTTCAAGGATCTAATCATGAGAAGTTGGATGTTTCTGAGATGGTTCAATTTATTGTACTAAGGAGACTCAGGCGAATTTTATTGATCTTTCAAAACTCTGAAGTTGCTATAAAGATGAAAAATATTTTGGGCAGTTATGTTATTGGTGATGATGGGGCCCTTACAGATGTTACCGATGAGTGTTACTTGGAAAACGGTCATGTTTCTCCCAGAAATCTGAAGATCGGATTCTCAATAACTAACAGTAACACATCAATGGAGGATAATTATTTAAAACTTCCAACCAATGGACGAATGTTTTTGATTTCACCTCCTGCGTCACCTCCACCTGGTTTCAATTATGATCAAGAAGAGGAAGAACCTAATAAGTCACAGATATACACGCCGGAAGAAATCAGAGAGTCCATGAGACGATATGCAGAAGAAATGAAACGTTATGTTCCAACAGATAAATCAAATGATGATGTTGATGAAAAATGGGAAGAAAAGGAGATCGTACTGAATGATACCCATGGAGGAACTTTTGATGCACCTAAGATCATATTACATCCTATCAAGGGTCATAACGATCATTTAATCTCACATGCAATCGAGAGTTTCAGAACCAGTTTGCCTGCAAGATCAATCTTTGATGAACTTTCCGATAATGAAGAAGACTCTGATGATGAATGAATAAGGGCTGGCGAGGATGTGCGCCACTTCGAAGGTCTGCAGTCAAGTAAAACGAACTTTTAAGCCCATTACACACATTGCAAAAATTTCCTGTACCATTATTTTTAAAGGACCAATGTAGATGTACCATGTACATTAGTACATACTAGCTCCTGAACTCCAGCCTCATAGTAGTGTAGGCTCTCGAAACTACCAGTGCTAAGAGCTGAACTGGCAAGGAAAAGATAAAGTCAAAGAATACATTTATCTTTTTCAACGCTAGGTTCAGATTTAGTAACCGCATTCAACGTAAGCAAGAGAGAGTTGAAATAGGCTCGTAAATGAAGACACAAAACAGAACGTCGGATACTTGTTTCAACTTTCCAATCATCAGTGATCATTGATCTGCGTAATATGTTGAAGATTAGTACCGTACATGTTCGCTAATATTTTGAGAGAAGTACCTAGTGCGTCTACCATTCTCACTTGAGAAAATTGTTTTATGTTATTGCCTTTTTAGTTAGTGGGCAGAAATAATATGCCCGATAGCATCATCTACTTATTGAAATCGGATTTCAGTCTATAATTGCACAACTCCCTAATACGAAAATTGGTAATTAATCTTGGATTTCAGTCAAGGTGAGTTCATTCCATGTTTCCTGAGGTGTGTGTTCTCTCAAGTTCCAAGCAATTCGATTGTCTCTTATCTATGTACTAAAGTACATAATTCACATTTCGCTTATCATAGGCCAGGCACAAAGAGCAATTTTGCAGGCGGTGTTTCGTATATGTGGGGAAGACAATCGTGCAATTATTACATAAACTGAGATCTGGATTAATACTGACAGAATCTGCTCAAGGTGCTAAAAGTCTGCTAGAATTGATATTAAAAAGGAAGTACTCGTACTCCTGTCATCTGTGATCGGATGGTGGTATTAAATCCAATCTTTAAGGTTAATATCGAATTATTAATATCAAGTCAACTGATGAGTCATGACAAATTCAGCAAAACAACAATACAAAATATGCGAGCAGTAACTAAAACATCTCTTCATCAATTTCTCCAAAACTTTATGCAGTATTTGGCTGATAGGAAATGAAGACTCACCTGTATCCATGATGATGATGATCCTTCTCAAGTGTCAAAACCAGCTCTTTATCCCGGGTTGCCTTTCGTTATGATGCATAACAAATATTTGTGTCACAAATCAAAAACAATATGCTTCACCATATCCCGTCAATGATTTTATTTCTTTTAAATCAAGAGCAACAATCTTCACAAATTATGCTTTCATGAAACTATGGCAAAGGTCTAGAAGGGTAGATAAATCAAGAGCTTTACGAAAATGAACAACTAGCTTAATTGCTAATAGATGAAATTTCATTAAATAATTCAATATCTCAACGCTCATCATCTCTGTAATAATATTTATCCGCAACCAAGTCTAATGATCGGAGCTTTCAGGTTTCAACGGTTAGATCAGAACTCATACGGGCGGTGATAACTGGGCATCACTAGGACCAGGGTCTTTTTGTTCGCCGAATCAAAGCATAATGCAGAAATTTGCATGCTTAGATCAGGTGCACCTGACCACATATACATGCATAAGGTCCCGACAGGTAAGGTTTTGTCCGGGATAGGTAAGGTTTTGAATGGTGTTTGGAAGGAATGATCAATAGTCGAGTTTTAACTGATGGGAGTCGAGACCTCTTGATTCTAGGGAGTGAAGGCTAGAAATTTGAGTTTAGAATTTGAGTGATTGAAAGCCAGTGGCTGACTAAATGTAATTGGCATATTCTCATGAAAACTGGTTTTTGGAGGATTTTTTACCCATTTTTTCATGTTGAAACTCACATAACATTCATTATCTTTATTGCTCATGATATTTGATTGTGGAAGTAAGGCATGCTTGAAATTGGAATTAGACAAGATATGGAGCAACTGTGGATCCTCTTCATTTTTCAATTCTCTCAAACTTGTTATCTGTCTGGGCCTTCAAAGGTGAAGTTTGTAAAAAGAAAGAGCCAGACCCCGATAGATAGTGAAGTAAGAAGCAATTGACCATGAGAGGAAACAAGATACGAGATCCAATGAGCTTTTTCTGTACTTCTCTATTTGGCGCTCAAGATGAGGGGGGCGCCTTTCGTTTCCGTAGTATGAATATTCGTGTTTTTGATCAGTCAAGCTTTTGATTCATTAAATTTCCTTAGCTCTTAAATCCAGCGGTCAAAAAGTTGAAAAGAATATGGTCAAGTAGTAGCTGATTCAGCCAATGGCCATACGAGCAGCTTCAAAGCCCGTAAACGGATATTTCATGGTAAATTAAATTGGTTGGTGTTTAGAACAAATTTGTGTTTTCCTGTAAAACGGTCGTAGAAATTGTAAACTCGTCAGGAAGCTTCAATATTAATGCTGGAAACACAAATGCGAGTATCCCAATATTCCATATAGCTAACCAAAGCCATATCAAAATCATGGCTCAGTGCTGTAATCAGGATCCACTGTTGTTGGTGTCGTTTCAAACATTTTCTTCCCTAATAGAAACTTTGAAAAGGATACAGCCAAGTTGAGTGGAAGTTAAAACTGCAGAAGATGATTAACTTGCTAAAAATGTCAGAATATCATGGCACCCGAGAGGATCTTTAATACTGTACCCTGGAAGATTTCATAGGCACTACTGTAGTGACTTCTTTAGAACATCTTTTGAGGTGTCCAAATAAGGTCATTCAAAATTCCAGAAAAGACTAAACAACAGCATTTCAACATAGAATACCGTACCATTAACTCCAGAAAATTAGAATCCTACATGAGAATAGTAACTTATGTCACATAGACGCCCATCTTAAGTTTCTAAGTCTTCTAATTATGGAAAGCGGTATCTTGTCGGAAGAAGGTGGAAACAACACAGAAAAATATGGACGATTTAAAATTTAAACAAAACTACTTGAAAAATTGGAGCTGGGGCCTGAATAAAGCTGTTTAAAACATCTTTAGCGTCTAATAATTCAATGAGCTTCTATTTGAACAATTGCATCAACTTCAACTTTCAACTTTAACAACTTTTTGAAACAGCATATTTGAAAACTGGAAGAATATACTCTCATAACTTGTTGGAATTCAGGTGGTCATAACATCTATATTTTGTCACTAGAAACGACACTAAGGGCAGTTCCTATATGAACCATTTTCACACCCATTATATATCCTGAATGAGTGAAATGTGATAGGCGGTTCTACATATAAGCCTATAGGCCTGAATAATTGCAAATTTTACTCTATCATGTTTTTTCCCTTTCGTTGACCCTACTGAGCATTAACTTTTAGACCTTCATCCATTTCATGAAGACTCTTTCCATATACAGAGTTGCATTCAACAAGCACCTTTTGGGACTCTTAGTCGTATGAGTTTGAAAATGACCCCAAACTATAATCCTGTATTTAGCTGTTGGTTATCGAAGTTGTTTTTGGGTCGAGTGGATCTCTTCAAAAAATGGCACGAGTATCAGATTACAATTTGCTCTAATAGTTCGATACTTCACATCCCAAAGGGGAATTATTCTTATACTCATTTGGCTACCCAGTGCTGAGTCCTCACTCCTGACCGTCAAACCATTCGTAAATATTCATTTAGATCACACAGTTCTTCAAGAGCCGTTCAGATCTTTTTTACATAAACTAGATAATCCGTTCTGAAACATTCGTACATGAAAGTTTAGATATCATCTGAAGAACAGCTATCACCGTAAGATAAATTCGAGAGGCAGCAGCAACAACCAAATGATGTGAGACACCAGTCCAATCTTCGTAAGTTGTAAGATAGTTGATTCATTCGAGAGGCATGTCTCGTGGTTGGTTAACCTTGTCCGCATTGGTCTAGAAAACTTTACCAAAATGCGCATAATAAAGTGGCCAAAGAAGATTGACTAGCCGCTGGCCATTCCAGGCTGTGTCAAAATCCCCGATTCACGAACCATAAAGCAATGGTCAGACTCTAAGGACTATTGGTGTCATATCAAAAATGACGAAAAGATCTATTGTTCTTGCTTAGTGAGAGTTTTGATCACTTTCCATCCTGAACAGTTTTTTCGCTTCATCTTGCAAGTCCGCTAATTGCTGTAATTTGCTAGAAATAGGAGAGACCACAAAAAAAAAAAACAACTGTGTAACAGTGTAAGTGAGAGCAATAATACATAACCAATACTCTAGACTTATACGTGTCCACAGAAGAAATGTTTCAAGACAGAAATTGGGAAACAATAAACCAAACATTGCTATTAGGCAACTATCTAGTCTAAAGTTTAAACAGAACTAGTCCTGACTCCTGACTCCTGACAATTCGAACAGGTTTACTGTAACAGAGAACTGTAATTGTTATGAGAACTTTTACGCCAAGATTTTTGGTTGAAGAGATAGCCAGATCAGACGGTTTTATCGTCTTATGGACTCAGTACCTAGATTTTTACCAATTGTTACTCTCACAATGTCAGAAATTCGATCTGCGCGCTGATTGTGACTATCCAAATTCCAAAATTCCGAAGATCTTCATTAGACAGGCTTAGACAGGCTTAGACAGGCTTCAAATTTATGGAAGTCGGGTCTCGGGTCTCGGAACCACTTTCCCGGTTGTCAGAGTTGTGCCTGTGTCTACTACTAAGTCGGAGCCCCAAGTTCCAAGGTCGAACTAGTTGTTTGCCTTTTTGCGAAGGTTCGAGAATCGAGATTCAGATAAACAAACCTGCGTTTTGATCAAAATTTGCGGTTAAATGGCTCTTATTGAGTGGCGGAACTATGTGGCAAGTATGTTTATTGTTCATTTCTTGAAACTTCGGAAAAGCTTAAACCCCGCGGTGTGCGCAATTTCAATTCTGCGTTCATCTGAAACACCGGAATCCCTGTCATTAGACAGCTGATTCTCTGCCTTCTTTTTAAGACATCAACGTACAAACAGATGAAGCCCTTTTGAAAGGTAACGCTCGAGACCACCGTACAGGACTCTACTAGTCATAGATTCTGCAACTTTCAGACAACATCACAGTATGCATCATGTAAGATCCAACTTTTTGTGGCAGAAAAGACCGCAACTCAAAAAGCAGCAGTTATAGCTTGTAGCTTCTCCGAGAAATGGTTACACTGACAATCTATAATTAGGCCGATGGACTCTGGACCCTTTCTTATATAAATATATATTCAGTGATCTTTTGACCAACAAACTTACAGTCAAGCTGTATCAAACAAACACGTTAGTGGCTTCTGTTTTCAGGTAAGTTGCTAAATCTGAAGGGGTAGATTCGTTCAACCAAAGTTGCCCCAAGAGATTAAAACCCAGCCCTTTTTGGGAGTTTTATTCTCCTCCTAGTTCTAGCTTGTCCCTATTGAAAACAATTGAAATGAAGTTCTCAACGAACTGCCGCCTGCCATCTAAAAATTCGCTTAATATTTAAGTATTCACCGCTAGAACACCCATAAGTCGAAATCTCTCTATATGATTGTCTCAGTCATCCTGTACATCTGAATCTGTCATAAACGAACCGACTAAATAGTAACGATTCACAAGAAACAAGTGACAAGACCCAAAATTTCTTGTATTGTGCATACTACATAGTCCATACTACATAGGATGAATACTTTGATAGATCCTTTACAGAGGTTCGTAGTAGTAGTAGTCCGTAGATCTCAAACACTGTTTGTTCCTAACCTAGTTCCTGATAATAGCGAACATAAAATTAGGCGTAACACCTGTGGTTATACCTACTTCACAATAGTTCTGAATTGAAACTCGAAAGCCCCATCCTGCGCCTATAGGCCCCAGGGTAAAGTTTCAAGTCGCACTGCCTTTTACAATGTAAATTGTTTCCTAATTTGAACAATAGCAGTCTAGTTCCTACACATAGTCAACATCATTGAACGTTAGTTACACTAGTGTTCTCAATATCTGAGTAGATATAATCTCTCAAAAACTACAAACTCGATTGATCTTAGATGGATCTAAAATCATGAAAATTTCCAGCTTAGTTGGGAACATCCAATTCAGAGGAAAAATCCCAACTAGAGATTTATGTCTTGGATTTATGCAGATTTATGCTCGTGATAAGTATCTCGTAATGTGTCCATAAGTATGTTCAAACATGCATAAAATTCTAAAAATGGGCCCATATTCCTTCAAAGGTGATCAATTAGAAGAACAGCAACACCTCGATTGTTAGTGACCTGAAGCGTGTTTAACTTGACTTTTGATGATGAAATTAAAATGTGATTTCAGAAGCTAGTACGGCCAACATGCGGGAACGGAAACATGAGGGGAACAGACAGCGGAGAGGTATTATTATTCTGTAACCAAATGTTGATATGTGTATGCGGTTTTTTTCATGATCGACTCTGATGATGTCAACTTCTAGAAATATTGAGAAATCTTGTTTATGTGCATACAGATTTTCTTAGAGAAAGTTTAATAATATTTTTAATGACTTTTTTTTCGGTATAAGAGTAAATTATATAAACACATAAAAATGGAAAGAAGCAGATTACAAGTATTGATAGATTTTGACATTTTTATCAACTCATTTATCCTTAATATTTAAATTCACTGTCAAAGGGGGGTTTCCACTGAACGTGCAATATTCGCTCCAATCATTGTCTGAATTTATTTCACCTTCATAGACACATTCCTTACTCTTGTTGTTGGCACTAGAAACCTCTTTACGCCTGTGTATCTGTTGTTTGTTGGCACACAATACATCCCCTTGTCCACAACAAGTCATTCCCTTCCACAACCCGCCCACCATTTCCTCGATAATACCACCACAGCCTTTAGGGCCTCGCGGTTCTGCTTTCCCACCTCCACAAGAGACTGCTCTAGTGTCCACGGCCAACGGTATCAGTACAAGCGACATGTTCATTGATCAGAAGTTGAAGCATTACAATGAACGTGAAGAGAGATTCAGACTGGCCGTTGCTGAAGCAACTGCTAATAAGACTGCATCAATCAATTCCATTGCAAACAAGTACAGAGTTAGCAGAACTACACTGTCAAGAAGAATACATGGCTTTAAGAACACTAGAAATAGTCATGAGAAACAACAGAAATTCACCAATGAAGAAGAGATTTTAATTATTAGCAGAGTACAGCAGATGTTGCAATCTTCTGATCAAATTCCTCCAAAGAAAGAAGTTTTAAATATTTGTGAAGGAGTTTTGAAAGAAAAATATAAAGACAGAGCACCTTCAGAAAGTGAGACATTTTTCAAAGTTGGTAAAAATTGGATAGATAGATTCCTAGAGAGACACAATGATAAATTGATGATAAATGCTACAACCACGTTATCCGAATATTACAGATCGGAATTCCTACAGCGAAAGAAGTTGAGATCAGATAGAGGTTATAAAACCTCGGGATCTTCAACCCCAAGTGCCAATGAAACTCAACCATTTGGCGAAAATCCCGATCCTCAATATCAATATCAAGCGCAATCTCAAGCTTTAGAGCATCAAAGAATTCCATACCAAAGTCAATCAGAAAGTGGATTCGTTTACCCTGTTGATCAAAGCCAGATTAATTCCTACGTTCCAGGTGGTTACATTCCTGCCCCATCAGGTTCATACACGCAAGATTGGCAATTTAACAACTATCAACCACAACGCCCTTCCATATATGGTACTCAAACCCCTCAACCTTCCCAAAGTGGTTTTAACTACACAACTGGTCCGATTCAACCCCAAATGCCTCCATTATTGAAAGCAGAGAAAGCACCTTCCCAGCAACAGACTGTTCAGAATCAATTTAATAATCCATCCTACGCGTATGGTTCACAAGTTAATTTGAAACAAACTAGTCCAGTCATTTCAAACCAATTTCCAGAATCCACCCAAACACAACAACAATCCCAAGTGCAGACTCAACAACCACCATCAACTAATTTCAATGCCTACACATTTAATCCTCAACATCCAACACATCAAGCACCAACCCAACCGACCTCACAACAACAACAACCACAACAGCCACAGTCCTACCCAATCCCAACTGACACACACCATCCAACAACAGGACAATCTGCCCAACTTGACGTGATGCAATTCTATCAGGGACAAAGGTTCCAATACGGACTTGTCCGTCAAAAACTGATGAAGGAGTTAGACAGTGAGCCAATTGATGTTAATTCCGTTACTAAGCTGATAAATTTAACATTTGGTCAAATTGACCGAGATTTGAACCACGGTCAAACCCAAAGTGGTCAAGGTCCACCTTATCCTGCTTCGAGCTACCAGTGATAGGAAAAGTAGGGTATTTCTCTGTTTACCGTTTGTCATTACTAAAGATTGAAGTTGATATCATGAATCTTTTTAAGTTTTGTTAATCTGTTCTGTTAGATGCTTTTTTGGTTCTTCATACTTGGTCAAGTATAATTTGTTATTATTGTTCTTCTTTTATTCTTTTACGTCTTTTATTTTGTTACGTTTTGTTTATTGTTATGTCTACTTAATGCGCTCTTGTACGCATCCCCGCCGTACAATAAGTTCGGTATCTTTACCATTCTTTTGATCTTGTCTACATCTCTGGTTGTCAAAATTTTACAAAAATATGCCCCCATGAATTTTTCAAAGAGGCTGTTTTTTTTTTCCAGAAAATCCTAACCAGAAAACTTTAACCATGCTCTTCCTATAAAATTTAAAAATTAGAGCCCTTTAAGTGTTGTTTAACTCTATGGTCTTTTTTTTTTGGTTTCAAGTTTCCGCTTCCAGTTACTGCATACATCTCTGAGTTTTAACTTTTCTGACTTTATTCTATTCCGTGTTATGTTATGTTTCGTGTTTAATATGTCCTGCAACTAATGATTAATACGGAGAGTGTCTCTCCACTTGTCTTGAGGTGTTTTTAATGATGTTGTTTTATGATACATTGTAGTTGT
This sequence comes from Gotozyma siamensis, assembly GCA_030579035.1. Classification (NCBI taxonomy): domain Eukaryota; kingdom Fungi; phylum Ascomycota; class Saccharomycetes; order Phaffomycetales; family Phaffomycetaceae; genus Gotozyma; species Gotozyma siamensis. The sequence goes on from JAKTZZ010000020.1 coordinate 139,256, forward strand.
TTTAATGAGCGGGAAAATATGTGAAATAAATTTCGCTAAGATCGAAATGATTTGATTTGCTACACTTCGTAGATTTGACAAGGGCCCCACGGAAGTAAATCTCCTGTACACTGTACTCAGCACTGGCTGCAAAAGCTCTCACGGAGGTACAAAAAAAAATAAATCAGAGGCGCGTCAGGTTTATGCGCATGATCCGACACCTTGCCTCGCTAAGTTTTCTTCTTCGCTACTACTAGTACAATAATGCGGCAAAATTCAAATAAGACATGCAGGTACTATAAATAAAACTAATCATCACTCCAAGTATAATCGCTTTTAGCTCTGAGCTTCTCTCCTTTGATGAAAAACACGAATGGTGAGGGGATCATCAAACACATCAACAGCGCAATCAACAAACCGGAATAGTTGACACCAAGTTTACTCTCATACATCTGTAGTGCGAAAAGTGGGAATATACCTGACATATAACTTCTCACCAACGAGTTACAGCTCATGGCACTGGCACTATACTTCCGATATGCGTCCCCCGTGTATGAAAACACTCCTTGGAACAAGAAGGCAACACCAGCCCCAAAAACACCACTGCCGATCATTGGTCCAATCCAATGGACATGAGGATAACATGTAAACGCAAATATAAAAAGTCCAATAGGTCCCACAAAAGCTCCAATCATCATGGGGAATAGTCTATATTCAGGTTTTTGCATTCCTAACTTCTCAACTTTTACGTTGTACAAATTTTGGAAATATGGAGAAGTCGAACCACCAAGTATCATCCCAACCAATAATCCCATGAATGATAAACCTTGAGATGTTGGTTTAAATTTGAAGACAGTTCTGAAAATGTAAGGGAATGACACAAAGAACATGTAAATTATGGCTAAGGTTAGCCCTGTATAAAAACATAGAATGAAAGTCATTCTATCATGTAGTAACAGCATTAGAGGTCTCTTTGGAGCAGTGAGACAAGTGATAATGACCGAATTTTCAGCCTTCATTAAGTCCAATGGTGCATAGTATCTGTCATTGCCTGTTTCTTTCCTCTTCTTTTTAGCTTTGTAAGTCAATAAGACTGGAGCATAGGTTTCAGGGACAAAGAGAATAATTAGTAAGAGCATAACTCCACTAAAGATCAATAGGACATAAAACACCCATCTCCAGTAGAGGTTCTCGCTGATGAAAGCAGCAACTAGTGGTCCCAGAGCAGGTCCAGCAAAAGGAGCCAAACTGAAGACACACATTGGAACCCCTATTTCATGTTTTTTGAAGATATCGGTGAACGTACCACCAGCAACAGATAGGAAAGCACTTCCAAAAAAACCCGACATGAATCGCCCAAATAACAAAGCACCGAAGTTAGGAGAGAAAGCAGTAAGGATTTCAAAACAGGAACATAGCGACAAGCCAAAGATGTATGTGATTTTTCTTCCATAGAATTCAGAAATAGGACTTAAAAACAGAGGCCCGGTGCCTAAACCAAAGATGTAGAGGGAGATTCCCAGCACAACGACCTCTCTGGAGACGCTAAAGTGCTCCATTATGCGCTGCGAGACCATCGCCCACGCCGAGGAGATCATTGTCACACACACTGCAGTCATCGAGAGGATCAAGGCAATGGTCCATTTTCGCAGATACGACATTGACTCACTGATATTGTCACCAACAAACTCTACCTCGTACTTGTCTAACCCACCAGGCCCACCACGGCTGGAGTGGCGAGAAAGAATCTCGAGATCAATCTCGTCGGGCTGCAGCGAGAAGGCGTCATCCATCTCGCAATTGTCACTTCTCTTTGTCTTTTCTGTAGTTTACCAGTGTATTAATAAGTGATTTTGTCCGTTGTTATGAACAAAAAAAAAAAAAAAAAAAAAAAAAAAACAGGAAAAAAAAAACAAAAAAAAAAAA
>JAKTZZ010000020.1:141170-215078 GCA_030579035.1 Gotozyma siamensis
AAAAAACTGGAGTAACAATGCACCTACTATAAAACCAGTCAAACCAAACACTCCCACCACCAAATCGCTTCCAGTCAGCAATGATCCACACGACACGGCGCACGCTCCGCCCGCTCCGTGCCGGCTCCGTCCCGCATCGACTGGGCCGCACGTTCGTCCACCGCCGGATGTTCCTGGCCAACGAGCTCTTCCCCCTCTCTGTTCAACCCTTCCACCTCACGCACCCAGTCGTGCCCACAGTCTCACTGGAGCCCTACGAACCTGTGCTCACGAAGCCAGAGTACTTCTCCAGAAGGGATAAAGCATCAAAGAAAAGTGCTGCTGCTCAGGAGGTGGTAGTCCCTGTGATTTTGAAGAACAAACTGTCTAATGTTAGCGATGTCCATTTGAAACTAGCACACTTGGTGGAGTTCTCTGAACCATTCAAGATCGATCACGACTACGTGGAATCATTGATTATACAAGAGTTCAATGAAAGGGACATAAAGGTGATATACAAGAGATACATATCGACAGAGCTATTGTTGAAGCTTTGTGGGTTCTATACATCACAGAAGAACTATTCAAGGGTTGCTGAGATTTTTTACCATCTTTACGATTCCAAGTTGTTCAAAGTTGTGGATATTTTTAACAAAAGGGTGATGAATTTACTTAATAATGAGAATGATTCACAATTGGGTGTTTTGAGTATAATGAAGCATCTATACATGCTTACAGGATCAAACATGAAAGAATTCGAAAGGATCTTTAATTTCATGAACACGGGTGATTTGTTGACGAAGAATTCAACATTAAGTGGCTCCCTTTTGGAACTGGTACAGTCTTTGCAGTTGGAAGAAGTGATCAACACGGCGAGAGTTGTTGCTGAGTTGCCAGTGGTGTATTTCGAAACCACTTTTGTTAATGTTGATATGCTCTTAGTTGTAAAACTGTTGGATCAGGGAAAGATAGTGGAGGCATTCGAGATAATTGAATATAAAAGACTGCATAAAGTTCCTGGTGTCTTTTATCGTTTGATGGACAGGGCCAATAATACTAGAGAATTTCAATCATATTTACTCGAAATGTTGAAGAAGATGGAGAATTACCCCTTTAGTCAATTAGATGCAATCAAATGGAGAAAGTTCACAAAAGATACAAAGTTTCTTCAAGATACTTTGAAAATTCTTCGAAACAACAACTCTCTACATTTCTTTAAAGATCAATATCTCCAGCATTTGTTGAATAATAGCAAACTCACAGAATCCATCAAATTTGTCAAAGCTCATTTAGACTGCATCCAGTCATTCGATCTTAGAGTCTTGTCTATTGTGGTGTTGAACTCTGATGATGTCTCTCTTTTCAGAAGAGTATCTAAAAGGCTAACACCAGAAAGACATTCTGAATTAGTCTCTATTTGCATCAATAAAACAGTCTCCAATAAAGTTTGGACACCAGAAAAGAAGTTTGAAAAACTGAAAGGGATTGTGAAAAAGAACATGATCAATGAATCAGATGTGAATTACATTTGTAAAGTTCTCCCATCTTTGAAAATTGATCAACTTATCCAACTCTTTGACAGAATGAAATTCGGGTCAGAAGAGTTATTATATGATGCATTAAATTGCTTGAATCCATCACAGTCTATGAATATCTCACTATATTTATTGGAAAGATTGAGACTTGATCTTATCAGATATTCAAAATTCGTTGCAGATTCATATTCTAAGGAAGAGATCGTTAGATTATTTACAAAATCATGCAGATATAGTTTTTACCAAAGACTCAACATCACCATCACTCAGGAACTTCTCAAACTGGATAAAATTACAGATTGTGAATTCATCCAAACCCAGATCAATCACTCCCCTAAATCAAGTCAACTCATACTCGAACATAAAATCATCTCCAAATCCCAATCTCAGATAGATCTCAAAGATCTCGCACTATCTCCAATCCAAAGGCTCTACCTTGAAACTCTACAAAGACTGACCAATGATGAAGAAATCTCAATGACGAATGGTTTCAAGAGAATACTATCAACGTTATACAGAAGTGGGGAAATCAACAATAAAGTACTTTCCAACCAACTTCTACGACACTTGGTCAAACAGATCAAGAGACATACATCTGATGGCAAACTCATAGACACCGAAAGATTGGCCTATTTCATCCATAATTGTGAGATTAATGGGGTTGAGAAGTCTGTCATTCACGACATTTTAAACTCATGATATTAACCTATTTATTAGTCAATTGTGACTCTTATTTATTTATTTATTCTATTTATTTACAAACCTGATTATTTATGCTATTTATTCATCCTATTTATTCATTATATATCACCAGCAATATACTTTGATAGTACTGATGCTTTTAGTTGTTAGTGAAATTCTTGCCATAGTTTAAAAAAAACGAATTACGAGGGCACTCACGTGATACCCGGAACTCTCCTCATTTTTTCAGCCAATAGAAATCGGCTTTTTCAACCAATAATTTTTAGGCATAAGGAAAAAAAAACATCTTCAAAAAAAAACTTGAAAAAATCAAACGATTAAACAACTTTTACTCAGTATAAACTCGGACTGTTAACATCGACCATCAGAAGCATCCATTGCAACCTTTTTGTCCTTTTACAACCCGGCCTGTTTTTCCATTATCACAAATCAGTCACTATGTTCAGAAGCGTTTTAAGAGCCCCAGCCATGAGACAATCTGTCTCCACCATCATTCGTCCATCCACCATGAGATTGATGCCAATTGTCAAAATGAACTCAGTTAGAAACTTCTCTGACCACCACGAAGAGACTTTCGAAGAATTCACAACCAGATTCGAAAAAGAATTTGACCAAGCTTATGATCTTTTTGAAGTTCAACGTGTTTTAAACAATGCTTTCTCTTACGATTTGGTTCCATCTCCAAGTGTCATTGAAAAAGCTTTGAGAGCTGCCAGAAGAGTCAACGACTACGCCACTGCCGTCAGAGTCTTCGAAGGTTTGAAATACAAGGTTGAAAACGTTGACCAATACAATGCTTACTTGGAAGAATTGAAAGATGTCAGAACCGAATTAGGTATCACTTTGAAAGAAGAACTTTTCCCAGAATTAGTCAACGTCGAACACCACAACTAAGCGCATAGCTCACCCCCATTATCAAGAGATATCATTGAGTATTTGAATGTCGTTTATTGTTCGTTTGTGTTTGTTGTTGGTTAATTTTATTATAAAGTTCGAAGAGTATTAAAGGTTATGATTTTTTTACAGAGAGAGAAGAGAGAAAGAGAGGAGGAGTATATGTTTCATGTTACGAGCTGTGCACATATATTCATCATACTATACATTTTTAAAAAGACCAAAAAACTAAATAAGAAAAAAGAGAGTTATGAATTAGAAAAGGTTTCACACATTATTAGACTGAAGTTTACGAAATTTTCTAACCTTTTTGATCTTAGGAAAATTTATATTTATTTGAATTTATTTAGAATATTTAATTCTATTGTGCATTAAATCTTTAAACCTGTTGTAATTCCTACTGCAAACTCAATAGTTTCAAACCTTTTAATTCTATTATACATTTTTGCCTTTTTCTTTTACCCCAGAATCTACTCAAGAGTCACTGTAATCATTATCTTCTTCCTCTTCATCATCATCGATGAATTTATCAACGTTTCTCTCAGAAACTTCAACGGATCCTCCTCTACCTTCACCATCAGATCCATCATCATCTCCTTCACCATTATTCACTTCTTCTGCAGCATCATACCAATCTGTATACACATCGACTGGCTTACTTAATGCATTTATCGTCGTTTGGAAACTCTGTCCACAGATCTTGCAATATAGTGTTCCTAAATTGTTCTTCTTGTCCAATGTACAAATAATTGAATTCTCATGGTTACAAAACAAACAGTTGAATGAAGTGTCTAATTTTTGCACTGTTTTCTTCACTGGTTTTCTTGATGACTTCTTTCTACCCTGAACACATAGGTGTTAGTGATCAAGATTCACAATGACTGCTTTTCAATCCATAAAACTCACCATTCTCCTTAAAACTAACTATTAATTGCGATATCACTTCAATATCTTCAACTGATTCTAAATCCAAAAATTTATTTACCAGAAAACTCAAAGTATTACCCGGTTAAATGTCACGTGAGTAAGCACGTGAATAAGTAAATCTGGTCCGGACCACAACATGGGAAAGAAAAAAATTTATTTCAAGAGATGAGCTTTTCGTTTGATTAAAGAAAATCTAGATACAAATTACAGAAAAGATGGCTAAGAAATCTGCTGCTGCCACTGCCAAAGTCGCAAAGACTACCAAGGCTAAACCTGCTGCCAAGAAACCAAAGGGAAAAGTCGTCAAGGTTGCTGAGTTTGAAGATGTTGATAAGACTACTTTAGAAACTGTTAAGAACACTAAAGCTGGAAGTAAATCTAAAGCTGTTGCCGTTCCAAAATCTATTGTTGACTCCAAGACTTTGACTAAAGCTTTAGCAGGATTAACCAAATTCATTGAATCTGGTGATGAATACTCTGAAAAGGCTCAATTATTTGAAGATGAAAGTGCTAAAGACATTGAATTGATCTTTGCCCAAAAGAAATTATTTTCATCAAAACTCAACTTCAAACAGAAATTGATTCCAATTAGCGATAAACCACAACCTGAATCCAAACCAACTATTGCATTATTCATTAGAGATGGTGTCATTGACAAAGAACTTTTAGAACAAATCGAAGAATCTGAACTAAACCAATTGATAGGTGAAATTATTCCAGCATCTGAACTAAAGACCACTTACAAACAATACGAAAAGAGAAGACAGTTGTTAGCCACTTATGATATTTTCCTCACGGATGATGGTCTTACTCCATCATTACCAAAACTATTAGGTAAAACATTTTTTGAAACTTCTACCAAGATTCCAATTTCTATCAGAGTTTCTCAACCTTTATCCATTGAATCAACAATCAACCAGGTTAACAAAGTCCTCAACTCTGTTGTTTACAGATTACCAAAAGATAACAGTTTAAGCATTCGTTTAGGTAACATTGATTTAGTCACTGAAGATCTTTTACAACAAGTCATTAGTCATTTCCCAACTGAAGATTTAACTTCTATCTTTATCAAATCCAGCAAATCACCAGCCATCCCACTATATCAAGTCGATACTGTGTACACCGAAGCTGATCTTGAAGGTGAAGAAGAAACTGCTCCAACTGTTGAGCATGAGAAAATCCACGTTGATGGTGTTGAAGAAGATATTGAAATTGATGAATACGAAAAAGGTTTACTTGAATTGGCTCCATCTTCTAAAATTTCATCCATCTTGCAAGACAAAATCAAGAAAACCATCAAGAAATCAAAACAACAGCAAAAACAAAAACCAGCCATTGAAGCCAAACCTGAAGCTAAAGAAATCGCCACTCCAGTCAAATCTGCTGCTAAACCAAAAGTTGTCGCTAAGAAAGCTGTCGCTAAGAAAGCTGACAAAGTGTCCAAACCAGCCCCAAAAACCACCAAAAAGAGAGCTACCAGAGCTTAAACCGCTCAATAGTCGAATTGTGCATTATCTCCGGTGTGCGTCTTGTATATTAGTTAAAGATTAAGAATTGTAATATTTAAATCGTTATAGAGCGTTTTCAAACGTAGCCACAGTAACCAGACACGAAATTTTGGAAATCTCACCAAAACAAAAAAATAAAATTGTAAACAAAGAAAAATCATAATTTGAACTAAAGTCTCAGTGTGAAATAGAGAAAAAAATTTAACAGCAATGGACCAATCACAGAAACGGACGCAGAACTTCTTCAAGCTGAAAACGCCGCCAATGAAGCGGACAAAAATCGATAAGAATCAGTCGACGCTCAACTTCTTTTCCACCAATAAGAGATCCGTATCCACTGTGGAGCTGAGCTTCAAGTCAAACCCGCTCAGGTCCTCTTCCGACTCAGACCTCAATAGATCAAGTGTGCGAACCGCAAAGAAGCTGGAGAGAAGCAGAAGCAACTTGTCTTTCACCACACACAACAGAATAGAGGAAGACGACGATCTGATTGAGCTGGGCTGTAATAAAATCAACAGCTCAACTATCAGCACGCACGAAACATCAAGGTTTTTCAGTTTATCCACACAACGCTACTCTTTGAACAATTTCAATGATAATGATTCTGATGCAGACTTGTTCAAGGAGAAATCACAACCAAACAACTTGAAGAATTCACAACCAATTGGTGCTCTGATATCATCAGCGCCATCATCTAGATCAAGCGCTCAAAGCAGAGGCACAAGCGTATCAAATCCTTCATCATCATCATCATCATCTCACTCATCCACTCAAAGAATACAGAATCAAAACAAAACTGTCTTGACTCAGTTCAGTAACACGTCTTCCTCATCACAGAGAAGTAAAACTCCATGGTCAAACATGAAACATGTTTCTGCTAAGAAAAACCCTAGAATTAAAGATGAGAAATCTACAATGGGGCCTAATGGTGATCCTTACAGCTCTTCTGAAATTCAACTCAGTGAAGAACAGAAGAAAGTTATACAATTTGTTGTTCAAGACAATCTAAGTATCTTCTTCACAGGTAGTGCAGGTACAGGTAAATCTGTCATCTTGAGAGAATTAGTCCAGAAATTGAAACAGAAATATGGTACTAATTCAGTGGGAATTACTGCATCTACTGGTCTTGCAGCTTGTAACATTGGTGGCATCACAATCAACAAGTTTTCAGGGATGGGAATTGCTGATAAGAGAAAAGACGAATTAGTTGTAAGAATTAAGAAGAATTCAACAGTTAAAGATCAATGGAAGAAGTTAAAAGTTTTAATCATTGATGAAATCTCAATGTTAGATGGGGTTTTTTTCGAAAAATTAGAATACGTTGCTAGAAAGATTAGAATGATTGAACGTCCATTTGGTGGAGTTCAAATTGTGTTGACTGGTGATTTTTTTCAATTACCTCCAGTTCCTTCCAAAACTGGTCCAATTACCAAATATTGTTTCGAAGCTGATTGTTGGGCTTCAGTTATAAAGAAAACTATCTTATTGAGACAAGTTTTCAGACAGAAGGATCCAATATTCGCAGATATGTTGAATAATTTAAGAGTTGCTAATGTTACTGAAGAAATGGAACATGAGTTTGGTAAATTGAAAAGAGACGTTGCATATGAAGATGGTATTGGACCAACTGAATTATTTCCTACAAGAGCAGAAGTGGAGAGTTCAAATAGAAGAACTTTACTATCTTTGAAAGGTAAAGAGAAAGTCTATACTGCAATTGATGGAGGAATTCCATCTCAACAATATTTATTAGAAAACACAATGGCTCCTAAAGTCTTAGTCTTGAAAGAAGGTGCCAGTGTCATGATGTTAAAAAACAAATCTGCAACTTTGGTCAATGGTTCAGTTGGGAAAGTCATCACATTTTTATCATTGGCGTCATTTGGTTTGATTCGTCATAAGCTTCTTGGTGTTGATGATCAAACACTGAGTGAACATTTGATGATGTTTGGCAGATGCAGTAATGAATCACAGACTCCTAGAGAAGTTGAAGAGTTTATACACAAATCAGTAATTGAAAAATCTGAATCATTGAAATTAATTGAGTTTGTCAAAAGAGATACCAATGTTTTCCCCGTTGTCAAGTTCATGAACGAAGGTAGATCAGATTTCGTTTGTGTTGAACCTGATGAGTTCAGTGTTGGTAATGAGAAAGATAATTTAGTCAGACAACAAATCCCACTATTATTATCATGGGCATTATCAATTCACAAATCGCAAGGCCAAACATTAGATAGAGTTAAAGTGGATTTAACCAGAGTATTTGAAGCAGGTCAAGTTTACACTGCGTTATCAAGGGCCACTTCTCGTGACAGGTTGCAGGTCATCAACTTTAACAAATCGAAGATTCACGCGAATCCGAAAGTAAAAGAGTTCTACGGCAGATTGGAGAGTCTCTCTTAATCTTGTTTCATCAACCAGTCAAATGCATCAATTATATTCAAGTGTAGTGTTAAAATCCGATTTTTCAATTTTAGTGGAGTAACTATTTTTAGCGAAGTTGAAACATCAAAAATATCAACAAAAAAAATCTGAAAAAAAAAAAATAAAAGTCCGCTTTAATATTCTATTTGTTAGACGTCAAAAACACCGTTTAATCAGCATAAATGGCCGAACCAGAACGCCAAACATTCAATGTGTTCCACCAGGAATTCACAATTGACAAGCGATTCCAAGTCATAAAAGAGCTCGGCCATGGTGCGTATGGGATAGTATGTTCAGCCAGATATTCAGAGACTCCTGATGTGAACGTGGCAATTAAGAAAGTCACCAATATATTCAGCAAGAAGATTCTTTGTAAAAGAGCCCTAAGGGAACTGAAACTGCTTAGACATTTCAGGGGTCATAAAAATATCACATGTTTGTATGATCTTGATATAGTTAATAAGGAGAAGTTTAATGAGGTTTATTTATATGAAGAATTGATGGAATGTGATATGCATCAGATCATTAGATCAGGACAACCGTTGACTGATGCGCATTATCAGAGCTTCATCTATCAGATCTTGTGTGGGTTGAAATATATTCATAGTGCAGATGTGTTGCATAGAGATTTAAAACCTGGTAATTTACTTGTGAATGCAGATTGTGAATTGAAAATTTGTGATTTTGGGTTGGCTAGAGGATATTCATCCATCCCTGAAAAGAATGCAGGATTCTTGACAGAATATGTGGCCACGAGATGGTATAGAGCCCCCGAGATCATGTTAAGTTTCCAAAGTTATACCAAAGCAATTGACATCTGGTCAGTTGGTTGTATTTTGGCTGAATTACTTGGTGGGAAACCAATTTTCAAAGGTAAAGATTACGTTGATCAATTGAATCAAATATTGCATATAATTGGAACTCCACAAGAGGAAACTTTGACTAGAATAGGATCTCAAAGAGCACAAAATTATGTTAGATCATTACCATATATGCCAAAAATCCCATTTAATAGACTATATCCTAATTCCAATCCCGATGCATTAGATTTACTGGATAGGATGTTATGTTTGGATCCAGAACAGAGGATCACTGTCGAGGAAGCATTACAACATCCATATTTGAAAGTTTGGCATGATCCATCAGATGAACCAATTTGTTCAACAAAATTTGATTTTAAATTTGAAGAAGTTGATGATTTGGATATGATGAGAAAAATGATTTTAGATGAAGTTGCAAGTTTTAGAGAATTTGTAAGAAAACCAATTGAGGAACAACAATTGGAGTTGACAAACCCTGATGTTGAACAAGAACAGATTCTACTCCAGCAGCAGCAACAGCAGCAACAGGAACAGTTTGAACAAGAACAATTCCTTCAGCAGCAACAGATCCAACAACAGCAACAACAGCAGAATATGATATATGAATCGAATGTAGGACAACTGGGGATCCCACAACAAGGTGAATTCATTCAGGATTTACCACCAAGACCACGAGAAAATGTTCCATATAATGGTAGTGCCGGTGTTGGATTTGGAGGGTTAGAACAAGAGTTAGAGTACGGACTTGATGGGTATAAACGGGTTTAGAAAGTTGTTGATAAAACCAATGAAAATGATAGATATTTTTTTGGAAGTTTGGGATTGTAGTTGAGTATACGTTTTTTTTTTTAATTCTGAGAAGTGCTAAAAGTGCTACAAGTTTAATTATTGAATAAAAAGTTAAAGATAAAAGTTGAAATATAAAACAGTAGAAAGAAATAAAAGTTAACAGGAAGAAAAAAAAAAAAAAACGGACAGTCTGAAGTAAGAAAACCACTGAAATTGACAGATACGATAAGCATCATATCAGACAAATCAGCACTTCAAAAAAAGGGAAGCACAAAAATAATTAAAAAACTGGGGGGGCTAAATCAACAGATATAATCAAACTGTTTAACAACAAATATGATGAGTCTTTAGTAGTCCATGGAGACCTTGGTATGTAATCATCTCAATAAACCTTGATGTTTGACCAAATTAATATCAATATCATTCATGTTAGTTTCCTTGTTTGGTGGGGTGATTTGCTGAGCATTAGCAATTGCTTGATTGACTTGTTGTAAACTGTATTGGGCTTGATTGATTTGATTTTGTAATTGTTGTGGTGAATGTTGAGATGGATCATTTCCTTGTTGTTGCCCTTGGACGACTTGTGAATCTTGAACAGAATTACCAGTTTGTAAATTCTGAACAGCGTATGGGTTGCCTAAATTCATTGGAATTCCTTGCAATAGATTAGGAATGTTTTGATCAAAGACATCTTTCAATTGTTGTTGATCAGCTTGGTCTTGCTGAGATTGTTGATTTTGAGAAACTGGTTTGAATTCTTGTGCCAAAGAGCTTAATGTAGTCAAAGGTAATAAATCACCATCTTTAACTTTTTCTTCTCTTTTCATCTTTCTTGTTTCATTATAAATATCCTCTCTATTGATTAAAATGTCTTTGAATTTATGTTTCAGGAGTTTCTCAATTATCAGAGGTTTGTGTCCCTTTAGGTATAATTCTCTAATTTCTCTGTTAATAACTGGATTTCTTCTTCTCAACATTGGGAAAGATTCATTCAAGTTAAGTTTATCATGATTATGTTCATTTGAACTGATTCTTAACCCCCATTTGACAACTTCATCATTATCATTCTTCTTACAATTGGCAACCATGGAAAATGGACAATTGATCTTTCTTGTTGTTAACTTCCTCTTTCTTTCTTTATCGTTGATATTTCTCTTGTTTCTGTAATTACCACCTAATTCACAAGTGAAATAAATGGCTTTCTCATTGGAATGAGAAATGACAATACCAAACCCATTCTCCCTGGCATACTGATGGATGTAGGAGACTAGCTCATCTCTTGATGAGAACTCTGTACGAGGTGGACTTGGTTCGAAAGAGTGGACTGGTTGTTGTTGCTGTAATTGGACTTGTCCTGGTAAGCTCTGAGCCAATTGCTGAGCAAAATTCTGCTGTTGCTGAACGACACTCAGTAATTGTTGTTGCTGTTGCTGCTGCTGCTGTTGTTGTTGCTGTTGCTGCTGCTGCTGCTGCTGTTGTTGTTGTTGTTGCTGGCGATGCTGCTGGTCGCTCAGCTGCTGGTGGTAGAACTGGTTCTGGGCCAGTTGCTGCTGGCTGAAGTGGGCCGTTGGGTCGAGCTGCTGGTGCTGGAGGCCGGCACCGGCGTCCTGGTGGGTGATGCCGACGGCCTGGAGTGCGCTTTCTGCGGCGGAGGCGACGTTGTTCTGCGAAGGGTCCAGTGACATTGTGGGATTGCGGGGAGTTGATTGGCTGTGCTTCTTTTTGGTGTCAAACTTCTTGTTTTGATTTGAGATGAGAAAAGAAAAATTTTGCTTTGGACACGACGGAATTTCTTTCTCTTTCCCCCCCTAAAATAAGTGCGGTAGGAGCCACAGAGGTCGGGTGACCGGAATTGAACTAATTTCCGCGAATTTGCTGTTTTACGTTATTTGACACTTTTTGTTTAGTTTGATAATAGATTTAGTTAGTTTATTAGCTCAGTTGTTATTCTTTGTTAGTTATTAGTGATTCGGGATGGGGAGAGAAGAGAGAGAGACACAGAATGTCAGCAGACGGCTCTTGGTGGGCGGCAGTGTGCTCACGCTTCTTATATGGGGCACAGGGCTCCTCATACTTGCGGTATCTCACTTGCAGTCAGTGGCCCTCCAGTTGAAGCAGACAGAGCTGCTGTCTCGTTTGCACAAGTACCATTACCAAGAGGACACTACGGCCAATCACATCGGCTTCGAGCAGGCCAGAAACAGCTCTTTCACGCCACAGTACAAACCCATCCAGTGGATCTCGGACCCAGACTCATTCATTAACGATAAAGGGTTGTTCTCCACACATGATGACGGGGTTTACAGCATCAAGTCCATTTCCGATAAGGACTACTCTAGAGTCTTGTTCAATGGTTCATTTATCGAGCATGATGGGATTGAGTACAGTATTGACAGATTCATCTCCAGTCCTGACTTGAACTATGCTTTAATACAGACTAATTATAGTCAACATTGGAGACATTCTTCATTCGGTCTTTACTGGTTATTGGACATTGAGTCACAATCACTCACGCAGATCCATTCAGGAAAGCTCTCCGTTGCTCAATGGTCGCCTTCGTCTGGTCATGTTGCATTGGTTTACGAGAATAACGTTTACGTTTATGATAGGATTACACAAAAAACAAGACAAGTTTCATTTGATGGTGGCGCCGATATATTCAACGGCAAACCGGACTGGGTTTATGAAGAAGAAGTGTTTGAAGGCGATACAGCATTATGGTGGTCTCCAAATGGTAAATATTTGGCATACCTCAAATCTAATGATACTTTAGTCCCTGAATTTCCTATCCCTTATTTTGTTCAAGATTCTGAAGAATATCAAAATTCAGCGTATCCAGAATTGAGAAAAATCAAATACCCAAAACCAGGATACAAGAATCCAGATGTTTCACTAGGATTATTTAAGCTGGATGAATTAGAAAATAAAGTCATTGATTATAAAGATGACGTTTTCACTGAAGTTTTATGGGTTGGTAATGAAAAATTGTTATTGAAGTCCATTAATAGAGAAGCTGATTTTTTGAAAGTGGTGTTAATCAATGCTAATGATTCTAGTTTTGAGATTACTAGAGATGAGATCAGTGATTCGTGGTTCGAAATTACTCATGATACCTTTTTCATTCCAAAATCTGATACAATAGAATTCGATGGTTACATTGATACCATATCTGTTAATGGATTCAATCATTTAGCATATTTCACACCACCAAACAACTCCACTCCTCAAGTGCTTACAGAGGGTGATTTTGAAGTTGTTAGTGCACCTTCAGCATTTGATTATTCAAAAAATTTAGTGTATTACTTCTCAACTAGGATCGATTCAACAGAGAGACATTTATTTGCATTGGATTTGTTAAAGGGTAAAGAATTCAGAATCACTGAAGGTGAGGGTTGGTTCTCTGCTTCTTTTTCAACAGGTGCCAGATATGCATCAATCAGTTACAGAGGTCCAGATATCCCACATCAATCGTTACTTGATTTGTATACCGAAGAAGTCACTATTTTGGAGCAAAACGAAAAATTAAGAGATTTATTGTCAAAGTTTGAACTACCAACAAAGATATATGGTGAAGTTGAAATTTCTAAAGATAATGTGGTCAATTACGTTGAGATAAGACCTCCTAATTTTGACGAATCTAATGAATACCCTGTCTTATTCTTCGTTTATGGTGGTCCAGGATCACAATTAGTCACCAAGACATACCAGTTAAGTTTCTCAGAGATAGTTTCATCTCAATTGAATGCAGTTGTCGTGACTGTTGATGGACGTGGTACAGGTTTCAAAGGTCGTGAATTCAGATCCTTGGTCAGGGATAACCTTGGTTATTACGAAGTGATTGATCAAGTCGATGCTGCTAAACTTTGGGCTTCAAAACCATACATTGATGAATCTAGACTCGCGATCTTTGGATGGTCTTATGGTGGTTACATGACTTTGAAAACTTTAGAATACGATGCTGGTGAGACTTTCAAATATGGTATGTCAGTTGCCCCAGTGACTGATTGGAGATTATATGATTCCATCTACACTGAGAGATACATGCATTCACCAGACACGAACCTTGATGGTTATACTCACTCCTCGGTGCATAACGTTACGGAGATCTCTAAAGCTACAAGATTTTTATTAATGCATGGCACTGGTGATGATAACGTTCATATTCAGAATTCTTTTAAATTTTTAGATAAGTTGAACAAAGAAGGTGTTGAGAATTATGATGTGCATGTGTTTCCAGATTCAGATCATTCAATAAGGTATCATAATGCCAATGTTATCGTTTATGATAAATTGTTGAATTGGTTAAGAAAAGCATTCAGAGGAGATTATATTAATTATTAAAAATTTTTAACGACAATCTAAATAAACATTTTAATACAACACACTTCATGAACTCAAGCGTAACTTCCGACTCTTCTGTAAACCTTTCCCCATAAAGAATATCTCAACCTTGTTGTGGCATCAACATTATTAAACGGATCATTTCCGGGGGTGGCGGTCGGAACTCCCAAACATCAACAAAAAATCCAGTGGCCAAAAAAAAAACAAAAGTTCGAAATTGTAAACGAAATCTAACTAATCACGAGTTATCTTTGTTTTTATTTCAGCTGTTCCTCAATAGATTAAGGGTCATTGACACACGTGAATACATCTTTATAATTGGAGAGCATATTTTTGACAATTGAGCTGAATTGAAATTAGAGTCTCACAAACATGTCGGAAAAAGAATCTGGTGAAGTTGCCACCAAAGAACAACAACAACAACAATTAAAAGAGAAGAAACTTGATGGTAAAAAAGATGTGAAAGAAGAACAATTATCAGAAGAGGATGCAAAACTCAAGACCGATTTAGAAACATTAGTTGAAGTCTTGACTGAAGAAAATTCAAATGATTTGTATTCAACTACCCTTGATAAATTAAAAGATTCAATCGTTAGTTCAACATCATCAATGACCGCTGTTCCAAAACCATTGAAATTCTTACATCCTCACTACAGTGCACTTGTGAAAGCTTATGAATCATGGACTGATGAAGAATTGAAGTCTAAATTTGCTGATATCTTGTCAGTGTTGGCAATGACACACGCTGATGATACCAAGCATGATTCTTTAAGATTTAGACTATTTTCCAAAGTTGAGGATTATACCAGTTGGGGTCATGAATATAGTCGTCATTTGGCCTTGGAGATTGGTGAAGTTGCTGCTGAGTCTTTAGAAGAAGAAGTACAAGAAATTGATGATGCTGAAAAAAATGAAAATATTACTTCTTCAACCCCAACATCTTCAGTCTTTGATTCCGACAAGATCAAACAAATTGTGTTGAAAATTGTTCCATTTTTCTTGAAACACAACCAAGAAGCAGACGCTATTGATTTATTGTTGGAAACTGATAATATCAGTGAATTACCACAGTTTGTTGATAAAGATATTTATGCAAGAGTTGGTTTATACTTAGTCAGTTGTGTTCCATTATTACCACCACCTGATGACTTAGAGTTTCTACAAACCGCATATGCTATCTATTTGGAACATGGTGAACTTACTCAAGCTTTGGCCTTAGCTGTTAGAATTGATAATGAAGAATTAATTCAATCTGTGTTTGACGCCACTTCAGATTTATCAGTTAAGAAACAATTAGCATTGATTCTATCAAAACAAAACTCAGCTTTCAAAAATGAAGAAGTCCAGGATTTGATCAATAATGCTAACCTTTCTGAAAAATTCCTTTACGTTGCTAAGGAATTAAACTTGACGGCTCCAAAAGTTCCTGAAGACATTTATAAATCACACTTAGAAAATTCAAGACCTGACACTTCATCAGCTATCCTTTCAGCCAAACAGAATCTTGCATCAAGTTTCGTCAATGCATTTTTAAATTTAGGTTATGGATCTGATAATTTCATCACTACTGATGACAAAGGAATTTACAAAACTAAAGATTCTGGTATGTTATCAACCACTGCAAGTATAGGGTCAATCTATCAATGGAACATTGATGGTTTACAACATTTAGACAAGTATCTATATGCTACTGAAGATGATATCAAAGCTGGTGCATTGTTAGGAATGGGGCTAGTTGGTGCTGGTGTTCATGATGAAGTTGAACCAGTGTTATTAATCTTACAAGATTATGTTGATAATTCAAACAAGAAGTTAAGCACTGCTGCCATTTTGGGTCTTGCACTATCATATTCAGGTTCACAAAATGAAGATTTATTGAATTTATTATTACCATTGATTTCAGATTTGGAAGTTCCTATTGAAGTTTCTGCATTGGCTGCCTTGGCTTTAGGTCATGCATTTGTTGGTACTTGTCATGGTGAAATCACATCTACTATCTTGCAAACTTTATTAGAACGTGATTTTGTACAATTGGAATCTGAATGGATTAAATTTTTGGCATTAGGCTTAGGTTTGTTATTCATGGGTAAAGCTGAACAAGTTGATGATGTTTTGGAAACAATTCAAGCAATTGAACATCCTATTTCTAAAAGTTTGGAAGTTTTGACTAGATTGAGTGCCTATGCTGGTACTGGTAATGTTTTAGAAATTCAAGGATTGTTTGATATTTTAACTCCAACTGGACCAGAAATCAAAGATGAAGAAGAAGAGGAGGATGATGAAGAGGATGATGACGAAGAAGAAGGAGCACAACCAGAAACCGCTGCCGAACCATCTACTCAAGATGCTGATGGTGATGTTGAACTTGGAGATGCTACAACAGCTCCAACTGATGAATTAAGCAAGAAAGAATTATCCACAGATGAAGAAAAATCAGATGATGAAACCAAAAAAGAAAAAGAAAAAGAAAAAGATAAAGATTTATTAGCCTATGCCGTGTTAGGTATTGCTATTGTTTCCCTTGGTGAAGATATTGGTAAAGCCATGTCATTACGTCATTATGGTCATTTGTTAGATTATGGTAATGAATCAATTCGTCGTGCAGTTCCATTAGGTATTGGTTTATTATCAACAGGTAATCCACAAGTCAATATTATTGAATCACTTTCCAGAATGTCCCATGATCAAGACATGGATGTTGCTATAAATGCAATTTTTGCAATGGGGTTGATTGGTAGTGGTACGAATAATGCTAGATTGGCACAATTGTTTAGACAATTGGCAAGTTATCATAGAGATTCAAATGCTTTGTTCACAACGAGAATAGCACAAGGTTTAACTCATTTAGGTAAAGGTACCCAAACTTTAAACCCATTCACCACCGAGGGTAGAATCTTATCCAAAACTACATTGGCTTCATTATTAACTGTTGCTATTGCATTTTCAGATCCAAGTTTTATTATGGAGCATCATTATTTCTTATATTTCTTGAATGCTGCATCCAGACCAAGAGTTTTAGTTACTGTTGATGAAGAATTGAACGAATTACCAGTTACTGTCAGAGTGGGTAAAGCAGTTGATATTGTTGGTCAAGCAGGTAAACCAAAGACTATAACTGGTTGGGTTACACAAACAACACCAGTTTTGTTGGGATATGGAGAAAAAGCAGAGTTGGAAGAAAATAGTGAATATATTGCATTGTCATCCTTTTTGGATGGAATTGTTATATTGAAGAAGAATCCAGATTATGTTGAACCTGAAAAGAGTTCTTAGAATGGTGTTAAGTTCGAGAATATGTGTGGCTTGAGTTTAATAGAGATGTTTATGTATAACAGTTGAAATTTTTTTGACTATCGACTACTTTGTAAAATTTAAGTAAAAGAAGGTTCTCTATTAAAGAAATGAAGCTTCATTCTCAATGAATGGAGTTGAATGGTGATAGTAATTGAATGTAAAATGGATGTTCTTATTTTCGTTTGGTTCTTCTTGTAGAGATTTCTATAACAGAAGCAGTTCCATTCTTGTTTTTTTTTGTTTCATGTTCTTTTGGTTTGGGGAATTGAGGTCTAGCTGGTCTATAATGGTTAAAGAAATCATTCGAAATCTTTAGCTTTACCAGCCATTAACAAACCAACAATCAAGCCAAACAATCCTAAAACTGAACCAAAAATTTCAACAACTAAAATCTTGACAAACAAGGAAGAGTCAGCTGCGTCCGAGACAGCTGCCGTTGATCCAGTTATTCCCACTGCAACACCACATATCAAATTACTGATCCCAACGGTCAAACCTGCCCAAAATAGGGAATATCCGGTATATTGATTTGATTTTGAAAACAATGTGGCAGAATCAGCAGATGATAATTTTGAACTGAAGACAATAGCCATAATTAATCCATAAATGGCAACAACTTCACAGAAGATAATAGAAATCAAGTTCTTTGTGGTGATTCTTGGTGCTTTGACACCTGCCCCAATAATAGAGGCACCAGTTATGAAAATCCCCCATGCTGCACCAACGACACTTAATCCAATACAGGAGGCAATTCCCAAATTGGCCCAGAAGTATGGTGATGTCGTCTCTAGATACTGACCGAAATTGAATGTCTCACCTTGTCCAGTGAATAGAATGTCTGTGTTGTAAAGTTAGTTGTCTACTGGGGGAACACTTCTCAATTATGGAAGGGGGAGATATACTTACAACCTCCGTAGATTGTGATCACGGTGACTATGAGGTAGTTCAGCGAGGTTTTAAAGGAGGGGTAGTAGATTCCTATGGAGTCGCTCATTGTGGAATTGAGGCTGTGTGAGGTGAAATGTTGGTGTATCTGATGGTTGAAATTTGCTGCTTTTTATTGATGGATTCAGAGAATTTCGAGATTTAAAAAAAAAAAAAAAAAAAAAAATAGACAGAAAAGGCCCAATCAGGAAGTTTGCCTCATTGAGCAAGGGCATATTACATTACACTAAATAAAAGGACTTTTGTATTAGAAATTTCTATTGGCATCAGAAGTAAGTGGTGGTGGCACCGTCATAGGCTGGCTCTAGGAGTTTCCAGCTACAGTTGATGCCTTCTAGTTTGAATCTATTGATGATTTCATTGGCAATGGCCTCGAAGTTCCCAGTTGCCAAAGCTAAGATTGTAGGACCAGCACCTGATAAACAGATACCTAATAGGCCTGGGTGAGATTTTGGAGTGACTGAGGTAAGGATCTCAGTTAGAGCAGGGATCAAGACTTTTCTGTATGGTTGATGGACTTTGTCTTGCATTGCAGGATAAATTAATTCAGGATCTGGTGGTGATCTAGTCAAAGCAGTTGTCAAGACTGATAATCTTTGTAAATTAAAGATCATGTCTTGAGCTGAGTAGTTTTTAGGTAACACACTTCTTGACTTGTCAGTAGGAACTTCAAAATCTGGAATGATGGTTATACATTTAACGTCTTTACACCAGTCGTATTTAATATGACGACCGATTCCATGTGGAGGCACTGGGGCTTTGGAACCAACGTTATGACCTTGGTTTGGTTTTGGCAAGACATCACTCATTGGGACTGATTTGGCCTTTGTGTCTTCTTCGTTTAAATCAGTAAGGAATGATCCAACGAATCCACCCATCATTGCGGCAGTGATGTTGTCTGGATGACGTTCAATCATTAAACAGTAGTCCAAGAGTCTGTCTTTGGACAAGTTCAAATTCCCAATCTCACCACCAAGGATGACACCAGCGACGACGGCAGCACCAGAAGAACCCAAACCTCTTCCTAATGGGATTGGATTGAAGACGTTGATTTTGGTACCGATTGGAAATTCATTGATGTTGTTACAACGAAGGACGTAAAGTGCGGTTCTTGTGATCAAGTTCTCGTCTGATTTCAAAGGAACTTTCTCGGCACCTTCACTCTTTGGGTCATAGGAAAGTGAACAGTTGAATGGATCCTGTTGTGATTCTTGAGCGTATTGGGCATCGATGGTGACGTCCAAGTCGAGAAACAAGTTGAGACCGATTCCCAAAACGTCGAAGCCCGGGCCGATGTTGGCACTGGATGCCGGGACGGAGATCTTGAAGTGGCGACTCATCGGGTGCAGGGAGTGTCTAAAGAGTGTAAATAGTGTGATGATATAAAGTGTTAATGTCTCGAAGTGATTTTTTTTCAAAAGATTTAATGACAGCGAGATGATGATTGTATGACTCAACTTAACATTTAAATGAACGGAGGTGAGGGGGGAGGTGAGAGTTCTGGTTATCACAACCGTTCTTATGGTGAGGCACCTGCTCTATTTTGGACAATATTCACACGCACTTTGAGACTTTAACTGTTTGTTGATGATTCAGTTCATTGCCCAATTAGGAAAATGTACACATTGGGCCATTAAAAAAAAGTAATAAATTCACATTTATCAAATACTCACTAAAACCCACATTAAAAGTACCAATAAAACCACGTTAATGGACCTGATAGAGACCGAACGACTAATTCACGAGGAAATCGAGACAATCGAGTCACAGATTGCAGAAAGGATTGTAAGGAACCCGGACCTCATCACGGATGTGCTCACCTCGATGCCCGTTGTGTTCAACCATGATTACAAGAGTCGTAACCCGAAACAGATCCTGTTACAACAGCATGAGATTAGCGATATGATTGGCGAGTATAAGAAGCGAAAACTCGCGTTGCGGGATGTTGAGGATGATGTGAGAGGCTTGAAGAAGGTACAGTTGGAGGAAATAACTGATGATGATAAAAGTTTAAACAAGTTTGATGAGTTGTATTTGTCTATAAAGAACAGAGATGGAAGTGAAATCGTTAATGATTTTGAAAAGTTTTACAAGATGAAAGGTGTCAAAGGGTCAGTATTGTCTGAATTTGCAGGTGGTTTGGAATTGGGGAAGATTTTCTCAGTTAGTGAGTATTTTGGGAAATATTTAGACCTAGTTGAATTTCATGAATTATGGTTAGATTTCAGTTTTGATAAATTGAGTTATATTAGATATTTGGGATTGTTTTATGATTTTGACAAGCAGGATATAATTGATGATAATGATGTCGAATTTTCAAAATATTTAGAAAAATTATTGAATTATTTAATTGGGTTTATCAAACGATCATTACCATTATTTGAAATTGGAAAGTTCTTGAATGATTTAGAAAAAGAATGGAATGATGAAAAAGTGAAGGATCCTTTGTTTTGTCAAGCTTGTGATAAGACTTTTGCTAAACAGACGGTGTTTGATGGTCATTTAACAGGAAAGAAACATTTAAAGAATGTCAAGAATTTACAAGCATCAACTTCCACCACTCAAAACAACAATAAATTCAAAAGTCAGGCAGATTTACTCAAACATAAAATCAATCAAATAGTGATCAAAATCCTGAATTCAAAACGTCAAGCTACAAAATTAAACAATGAAAGAAAATCTGCATTAACTGAACGTGAAAAACAAATTGAAATAGATAATTATCAAAAAGAAGAACAAGAACAAGACAATGATGTCTCTGATGATGATGAAGAATCCTCTGATGGCAAGAAACCAACAGAGAAAAGTGGAACAATGCCCGATTTCAGTAACCCAATGAACCTGCCTATTGGTCCCGATGGTCAACCTATGCCATTCTGGTTATGGAAGCTAAACGGATTGGGTATAGAGTATAAATGTGAAATATGTGGTGATTTCATATACAAGGGAAGAAAATCATTTGAGAATCATTTTGGTGATTCCAAGCATTTATATGGATTAAAATGTTTAGGCATTGATGCTACTTCTGCTAAACTGTTTAAAGGGATTACTGATATTAAGGAAGTTTTAAAACTATGGGACGTTATTAGAAATAAACAAGAGAATGAAGGTGTTGAAAAAGAAGAAAGTGTACAAGTTGAAGATGATAATGGGAATGTGATGAGTCAACATTTATATAATGAGTTGAAGAAACAAGGGTTGGTTTAATAAATGAGGGTAAATTAACCTATATATCATATCATTTTCGTTAAATTTAGTGTACAATATCTGAGTAAGTTACACCAGTTGATACCCAAGCCATAGG
Organism: Gotozyma siamensis; assembly: GCA_030579035.1. Taxonomy (NCBI): domain Eukaryota; kingdom Fungi; phylum Ascomycota; class Saccharomycetes; order Phaffomycetales; family Phaffomycetaceae; genus Gotozyma; species Gotozyma siamensis. The sequence continues at coordinate 162,634 of JAKTZZ010000020.1, forward strand.
ATCAGTAGTAAGGCAGAAATGATCCTTCCAGTCTTGGTCATCCCTAAAAACCAACCAATTCGTATCCCTGAAGTGCTAATCACGCCAATCTTTTGTTTTAACTTGAAATATTCATCTATTGCACCAACTGCTGATGCATCAATAGGAGGAACAGATTTGATTTTAAGATTAAGATATACGGGTCTATGATCAGACGTTTTCAAATCTTGCAACGTGTCATATTTCAACACTTGTTCATCATCGTTAATATACCGTCTGTATAAGATTCTATCACACCATGATGGAATTCTCTTTGTGTTATAATCATTTGTGTTTAAATGATATTTATAACTTGGTTTGAACGATACGGGTGCCTCTTTAAACCCAATGAATGCCGAATTTGATGCTATTGATTTCGTTAATTCATCAACATGTTCATCAACTAATAATCCTTCACTTTCTTGGTTTTCATCATGATTTATGTTCTTCAAGGCACGATAGTTTAAATCACCAAGGATGAAGACATGACCAGGATGTTTCAATAGAGAATCACTTGAGTCATCAGTGGAACTATTCTTGATGATTTCCCAATAATCTAAATTTCTTCTCTCATAATTAACAATCCCTTCATTTGCATTCAAATGGGCACATATGAAAGAATACCTAACACCATCCAATCTGAAACTGAGAAGCACACTTGATTTTAGTGATGAGTAGAAATACCCGAAAGATGTATGTCTTGTGCTTACTGATGATATTTTCGGGTATAACTCTCTCTTTACTAGAATAATCAATCCAACAGCCCCAAACGTGTCCGCTTTGACCAGCCTATAGCTCCCTTCGTTCTGTGTGCCTGTAGAAAAAGTATATTTAGACTCCAGCTCCCTTTGGATAGACTCATAGTACTCCATCAATTGTACATCAGCAAATCCCGGGATAGTTGAATCATAAACGCTAACTAGCTCCTGAAACCCAAAGATGAATAAATCAGGTTGCTCATTGTTCCTAGATGGGAATGTAGCTGCGATGTGTTTAGAGAACTGCAGCTGGGGCAGTTTGGCACAGTTGTAAGTCGAAATGAAGATGTTCATTGTTGTTTGCTTTATACAGTAGGAGACTTGAGTATTAGAAAACAAATTAGAAAATAGGTCGGAACAAGAAGATCCGAGAGACCTATCATTTTTATATCAACATGGACACAATGAAGAGAAAGTAAAGTCTAAAGTTTACTGTTGACTCTCAGTGTGGCCTCAATGCTCATTGCGACTCCCACACACGAGACTCCCGAACGGCACAACGGTTAACGCAAGCCATGTGCCATGTGCGCGCTGCTGACATAATAGCCCATGTGTCGAAATGTGTCAAACTTGTCAACACGTGCAGAAACAGAAATAAATATAAATAAGAGATGAGAAGAAAAACTACACAATCCATGGTGGCACTTTATTACACACTCTATTATAGACTAGTTAAACCAACATGAGTGAAGGCGACATCGAGAAGAACGAGAGGCGCAGAAACTCCGACTATCTCCTGCTGCAGGAGATGGAGTCCAAAAGCGAACTGCTGTCACAGTACAAGATCAAACTATACCAACCAAAAAATGTCACACTCGATGAAACACACAAATTCAAACACAAATTGAACATGGAGAACCAGATACTGAGCTTCTTTGTGACGATATTCACAATATACATCGTCTTGCAAGTTTTGGTGATTGTTTTCAGTGTGTACACATTAGAAGACTATATGGATGAAATGATGAACTATGCCTACTATGGTGGGCTGATAATTGGTAAAATCATCAACTTGGTCTTTCTGGCGAATTTCATCGTGCGGTGCTACATCGGATTCACACTCAAAACCTCGTCGAGTCTTTTTTTAAAGCTACTGAATTTGCAGTTCAGAGGATACATGTCGAATTTCTGTGTTCTTGCCGTGTTGTTGGGTGTCAATTACGGCTTCAAAAGTTGTATGGACTCGAGCTCGGTGCCCCCAGAAACGCTGCTGCCCGTGTACAGAGCACTGGCACACGCGGACGTCCCAGTACTGTGCGTCGTGGCGGGCGGGCTCGTGCTGGAGGGGGCCAGGGCCTTGACAAAGTGGTGCAGCGAGGGTTTCCAAGAGTGAATAAAAAAATTGAACCCAGTGTAAATAACAATAGCGAATTTATTTTATGTGGCTTATGTAAACCCGATTTCCGGGGCGCGTCGAAGCCGGCTGTTCTTAAGTCCATCACATCAGTAACTTTGTTGATACTTTACTTTAGTACTCGGTACTAACATACTAACAACTACTGAATTAAAAGAACTTCCCTTTCTTCCTATCAGCTGTCCCCTTCCGCCCACCGGACTCCTTCTGAACCCCCAACAGGAACCGCCGTCCAGCCCTCTTCCCTTTCCCGCCTACTTCCCAACCGTTTACTGCCTAAAAGACGGACCCCTACAAAGAGTCCCGCTGACCTGCTCTCAGCCAATCACAGGCCGGGAAAAAATACTCGCAAATAATAAACACCGGCAAAAAAGAAACTCTGCTGAAAATTTATAAAAAAAACTGAGATTCCGAATTTTGGAACTAAAAACTTTTTCCACTTTGAGTTCAAGTTCTTTCCATCCACTGTCATTCTCCTCCCCCCGATGCTTTCTAGAACATTCACCAGAAACGCCTCTGCGTTGAACAGATCCGTCATCAGAGCCGCAACCACCGCTCAATTGAGATCTCTCTCCGTCTCCAACTTGGTCAGAGCTGAACAAATCACCAAATCTTCAGCAGCTAATGCCGCCGCCAACGGTGCCACCACTGGTATCGGCTCTTTCCACAAGACCCCAAGAATCATCTCCCACGGGGAGTCCGCTAAGCCAACCATTGTCATTCTTGGTTCCGGTTGGGGTGCCATTTCTTTCTTGAAACACATTGATTCAAAACAATACAATGTCATTATCATTTCTCCAAGAAACTATTTCTTATTCACCCCATTATTACCTTCTTGTCCAGTCGGTACCGTTGATGAGAAATCCATCATGGAACCAGTCGTCTCGTTTGCCAACAAGAAGAAAGGTGATGTCACTTACTACGAAGCTGAAGCCACCGACATTAACCCAGATTCTAAAACCGTCACCATTAAATCATTCTCAAACATCACTTCTTCATCAAGTGCCCCAGTTAACGTTGGAATTAAAGCCAATGAAGTTGCCCAAGTTAAATACGATTACTTGGTCTCTGCCGTTGGTGCCGAACCAAACACTTTTGGAATTCCAGGTGTTGAAGAACATGGTTGTTTCTTAAAAGAAATTTCAGATTCAAGAAAAATTAGACATAAATTCATTGAAGCTGTTGAAAAAGCCAATTTATTACCAAAAGATGATCCAGAAAGAAAAAGATTATTAACTTTAGTCGTTGTTGGTGGTGGTCCAACCGGTGTTGAAACTGCTGGTGAATTACAAGATTACATTGATCAAGATTTGAAAACTTTTATGCCAAATATCGTTGATGAAATTCAAATCGTTTTGATTGAAGCCTTACCTGTTGTCTTGAACATGTTTGAATCAAAATTAACTTCATATGCTGAAAAAGTTTTAAGAGAAACTTCAATTGATTTAAAAACTAAAACTGCTGTCGGTAAAGTTGAACCAACTTATTTAATTGCTAAAACCAAAAAAGATGATGGTTCAGTTGAAGAAACCACAATTCCATATGGTGTCTTAGTTTGGGCCACCGGTAACAAACAAAGACCAATCATTAATGATTTCGCTAAAAAAGTTCCATCTCAAGAAGATGTTAGACGTGGTTTAGTCGTTAATGAAAACTTATTGGTTCAAGGTACAAACAACATCTTTGCCATTGGTGATAACGCTTTCACCAAACTTCCACCAACTGCCCAAGTTGCTCATCAAGAAGCTGAATATTTGGCTAAAGTTTTCTCCAAAATGGGTAAAATTCCAAATTTCCATCAAACTTTATCAAACAGAACTGAAAAAGTTGATTTATTATTCCAAGAAAATGGTTTCAAACCATTCAAATACGTTCATTTAGGTGCCCTTGCCTACTTGGGTGCTGAAAAAGCCATTGCCCATATCACTTACGGTAAGAGATCATTATACTCTGGTGGTGGTATCATTACTTTCTGGATTTGGAAAGTTTTGTACGTTTCAATGATTTTGTCTGTCAGATCAAGATTTAAAGTCGTTGCCGATTGGTTGAAGATTTCATTCTTTGGTAGAGATGCATTCAAAGAATTCTAGATTTGGTCGCCTCTTTTATGAATGATTCTTACTATTTTTTTCAACCTTTTTTCGTCATTGTTTGATTTCCATATTCAACTTTTTTAAACTCCTCTTTTTTATATTTAACGATTTTTTTGATTTTTTTTTTTTAGAGAATCCTTATAGTGTTTGTTTATAATGCATGATGTGTATATATATTTAACTCAGTTGTAGTTTTGTTTTGATCATAATAATCTCCTTCTTTGATTTCGTTGATGTTGAAGTTTTTGGTGTGTTTTTTTTTTCAAAAAAAAATCGTGGGGGTGTGGGGGTAATTCTCGTTTACTCAATTGACTCAAGGGGTCTACCAACTAAATGATGTATGGGCATTCCAGAAGTCTAATTAGTAAGTTTAAGTTTTAAAATACTTTACTAGAAATGTTCAATTGACATATTGATAATTTATGTATTGTCAAAACTGTTTAGGGGTTAAGCGCTAAAACTATAAATGTAATTTTGCCGGCGCAATTTTTCATTCAACCGAACTATAATTCGAAATCGTTTGAATAGAAAGATAATTAAATTTCTTCTAATTTTTGACACATAATATTTTAATTAATTTATAAAAGTTAAAAATTCAAATTATATTTTGAATCGAATAAGTTCATTTGAAAGATTGTAATTCTACATGAACAACTTTTAATGTCGTACAAGCTGAGTGCAACAGTGGCGAGCTAGATATCATCAAAGGTTTATAGCACAAAGGTGCAAAAGCTTATTGAGCTGTAAAATTCTCTATATTTCACATAATTTCATAACCGTACAAAAAACTTCACACGAAAGCCTGAGCTCATTTGTTCAACTTGTAGCGAAAAGGCGGAGATTAGTAGCCTGTTGTTGGTTTTGAATTAGGTGCAGTGCTCAAGGAGTCAAGAATAGCATTCAGTTGCACCGCCTCTGAGAGATAAGAAATGTGGTGTGTTTATCTTTAATCTTTACACTCCGACCCGAAAAGTGGCGTCCATTTAAATACAAACAAGCTTAAAAAAAAAATCACAAACTCGTGCTACGTACGGATATATTATCAATTGACACAGTGTGATCATGAGCACTATAGGTTGCGGGAATTCATCTCTGTTTATAAAATAATTGCTCTGTTGTCTTTTCAGATTAGCAAAAATTGACACAATTGATATCACGAAAAATGTGACAAATTTTTTATTTATTTTTAGTGGCATGTTTTTTAGTGGCGTATAAGGGTATGACGTATGGGGAAATGTTGGGACAAACAAGCACCAGATTTCAGAAGGGTGTCGAAGGAATGTACTTCCCCAACATGACAGGAACAAAAATTACAGTTTAAAGTTTTTTTGACACATTTGTTCTGTGATATGATTAGTAGATGAACAGGTACAGTATGGTATAATTATCGTTTTTGACATAGGACTTCGAAGCTAGGGAGGCACGACTACCCTTTCTGTTACTTATTTCTCGTTACTTATCACTTACGGAGCAATTGTGGATTCAACAGATCTCTACTTCGGAATGTTCACATCACTCAAGGTCAGTTGGTTTCGCGTACAATTCAGTTCAGTTTCTTCCCAACAAGCGGATATGTGATGCTGTGCTAAGAATTACGCACGTTCTTTCAAGGGGGGGGGGCGAGGGCCGTAGACTCGTGCGTGGTTAAGAGTGGGGAAGGAATTTGTGTAGATGAAAGCACTTGTGATACTCATCAGTTATCTTTTTAACCTCTTTAACGAGCTCACGAAACATCACTTGAAAGGTTCCCTTTGTCCAATGTCCACTCATCCCACAATTCCACAATTCACCACCTCACAAAAAAGAAACCAAAGATCTGGGAAAGTGTCAAATTAGTGGCTAGTGACATGCAAAAAGTGTGGCGAAGTCGCAAGGCTCACTCCGCAAAAGACAAGGGACAAAGAGCGATAAGGAAAGAGAGAGAAAGACAAAGGGAACGTGTCAAAGGGATAACAACACACTCACAGCACACTTCTGGATGCTTAACATTCGTGTTGCTTCCACTGATAAGCTGAAATCTTTATCTGCAAATTGTCCCAAGTTCACGTTCTATGTGCGGATCTCTCATTTGTCCCAAAAGTCCAAAACTCGGAAGTGGCTTTTTCTGACCTAAATCCGCAACGGAAAAAGGTCAGCAAACCCCTCCTGGAGTTCATTACACCGTACACGTGATGGTCTCACTATATATATACACTCGTGAGTCTACTATCCACCATGATCTTATGTCTTATGTCATGTGGCTTTTAGAGAGAGAGGTGTTCAAAAAATAACAGCTGTCCTTTTTTTTTTTTTTTTTCTTTTTTCTTTTACCTTCACTACAGTTTCCTAATTTGGACCAAACCCCGAAACCCACAATTAGAAAAAAATTTAGTCTAAGCCTTATTATTATTCGTTATTGTACTGTTTGTGTTTAATAACGTTTAGTATTGAACCCAAAACGAATATTCTTCCGTCAATGGCACTAATTTTGACATTCTCCATATCGAAATTCATGAAATTGTCTGATAAATCTTCAAAGTTTAATAGTCTAGATAATAAAAATCCGGTTAATTGACTAACCATTATACCACAATCACTACCATTGATTTGTTGTGGTGTGTTTTCCACAATTTTGATTTTGAACTTTGTTCCATTGTTCAAATATTTCGTCACTTTATCAATCATTACCTTAGCTTCTTCCTCGTTTGCACGTTCTAACGTATCATAAATAAATGCAGTTTTCTCCAACATACTAATCACCACCAGGGACCAATGGGAGCCAGATTCACCTTTTTCAACATCATCATTGTCGTTGATTGGGAGGAATATGAACTTGACTGATGGTGATTCCAGTGCAGGTATGACACCTTTTAAATCTGATGGAGTTGGGAAGTTTCCTAATAGGTATGACATTGAAGGACGTAGAAGAATTATAGAGTTGGAAACCAATTGGGAGTGTTTGTTTAAGAGGTATCTCTCGAGGTATTCGTATATAAATGATAGATTGTTGTCGTTCAACCATTCATCATCTTTTAAATTGTCTAAATCTTCCTTATAGATGGTGATATCAAAGAATTGAATAATTTTTTCGTCTGATGATTGATTTTTAGTCAATTTGATGATTTCTGAGTATATTCTATTCAAGAATCTAACTTTTAATGGATCTGAAGGTTGATTATAATCAGCAATGTCATTCCTGCTCTTTTTCGATGATTTCTTAGATTTGTTTCTTGATTTTAGAACTTGTCGTTGCTCTCTCTTTGATAGTTTATCAATATCAACTTTCTCAGCCTCTTGAGACAACGAAGAGACATGATTCAGATGTGTCTTGCTCTCTGACGTATAGATCGCATCATCACTTTCAACTGGACTCTGTTCTTGTAACTGCTGGTAGTAATTCTTCTTCTTCCTTCTCTTTATTTTGTCCTGGAGATCTTGCGCATCGAACTCCCAGTCCAGCAGATCGAACCCGTCCGTGAGCACCTCCTCGACCTGGTGGGACTCGATTCCCCTGTTGCCCTTGGGCAGGTGATACCCCTTGTACTCGTTGAACAGCACACCCATACCTCCCAACTGCACAACTCTTTCTTCTCTTCTTCTTTTGCTTCTTCTTTTTTGTTCCATCGGGACACGGGACAAATTCCCGATTTGTCTTGTGGCACTTTCCGGACAAATTTGTGCCACAACTCAAAAAACAAAAAAAATAAACTCGAAGCCTAAAAAATTCGCCTTTTTTTATAAATAATTACAATTTCCTTGTTTTTGAGTCACAAGAAGCGGGCCTATTTCCACCAGTCAACACTTGCCACTACAGTCCAACGAAATAAGACCAAAATGGACCTGCTCAAGAGTTGCAACACGCAGGACGACTATCGTCCCGGTCCCTCAAATGGGTCGGAAAAGCCATTGTCCACAATCACCGAGGAATTCGTTCAAGATAAGAACGATGTGCTGGTCAATATTGGTTCGATAAATTCATCCAAAATGGATGTTTTGAACAATAATAACAACTTGATACCGGCAGACAACTACCATAAGTACTGCTACAGACACAATCCGGACGTGACGTGTAATAAACAGAAGGATGTTGTCCGTATGAATGAAATTCAAAAGAATCTTGAGAAATTACCAGTCAAAGAACAAGAATCTATCAATCAGATATGGAACACGTTTGCATCTTCAAACACACTGGATAGAAATTTAATCCTTCAAGGGATCTTAACACAGTGTTGTTTCCCACAGTTATCATTTGTTGCACAAGAAGTTTCATCATTGATTAGAATCGATTACATTTCCACATTACCTATTGAACTAAGTTTGAAAATCCTTTGTTATTTAGACTGTGAATCTTTGTGTAATGCTGCCCAAGTGTCAAGAAATTGGAAGAAATTAGCCGATGATGACAGGGTATGGCATCATATGTGTGAACAACATATTGATAGAAAATGTCCAAATTGTGGATGGGGATTACCATTAATGCATATGAAGAGAGCCAGGGAAATTTATGAAATTCCAATGGATGATCCTAGTCAAAAATCAGCAAATGGACCAAAAAAGAGAAGAAGATTATCAAATCAAACGATAAGTAATACTGGTGTTAGAAAAACAAGACCTTGGAAAATCGTTTACAGTGAAAGATTTAAAGTTGAAAGAAATTGGAGAAAAGGTATTTATAAAGTGAAATCGTTTGTTGGTCATACAGATGGTGTTTTGACTTTAAAATATGATCATAAATATTTATTCACTGGTTCTTATGATACAACTGTTAAAATTTGGGATATTGAAACTGGTAAATTGTTGAGAAATTTAGAAAGTCATACCAAAGGTGTTAGATCTTTAGTATTTGATGAACAAAAATTGATTACTGGTTCAATGGATTCAACGATAAAAGTTTGGAATTATCATACTGGTCAATGTATTTCCACATATAGAGGTCATTTAGATGCTGTTTTAACTGTTGATTTCCATAAGAAATCCATTGTTAGTGGTTCAGCAGACAAGACTATTAAAGTCTGGAACGTTGAAACAAGAACGTGTCACGCGTTAAGAGGACATAGAGAAGCTGTTAATTGTGTTAAGATTCATCCTCAAAGTAACACTATTTTCAGTGCATCTGATGACCAAACTGTGAGAATGTGGGATTTGACAACAAATCGTTGTATCAAGGTGTTTGAAGGTCATAATGCTCAAGTTCAAAAAGTCATTCCATTGAATTTGAGTAGAGATTATGAACTTGTGAAAGATTATACCGGAGAGGAAGAAGAAACAGAGAATGATAATGCTAATGAAAACAATAATGAAATCTATAATAACGAAGCTAACGACAACAACAACAACAACAACAACAACAACAATGATGACGATGATGAGTTTTTGCAAGTGGATTGGGATGACGAAAACAGGAAATTCCCAGCATACATGCTAACTGCATCTTTGGATAACACTATAAAACTATGGGATGTCAAGACAGGGAAATGCATCAGAACCCAGTTCGGGCACGTCGAGGGCATCTGGGACATCAGTGCCGATACTTTCCGTATAGTGAGTGGTGCCCATGACACATATGCCAAAGTGTGGGACTTACAGAGTGGGAAGTGTATGTACACCTATCCGGGCCACTCGAGCCCCGTGACGTGTGTGGGACTCGGGGACTCAAGTTTTGCGAGTGGCGACGAGAGCGGACTCGTGCAGATGCTCACGTTCGACAACTTTGACTAACGAGTGTGTAATATGGCTATTTAATGTGCTATTTAGTGGTAATTAGTAGTAATGACTAAGCGTTTGTAATAAAGTAGTAAATGATAATAAGTATTTGTTGTATGAGAATTAATTCATCTGCAAATCTGTCCAAATCGCTCCAGGACTCGAAAGTTGAAAACCACCAGAAGCGCACGGACTCTGAGCAGAGAGTCGCCCCCTTTTCGCCCGTCCACCACACCAAGTCTCAGCCCGCTGGCGTCTCTGTTTCGGCTGCTTTTTTTTTTATCTAATAGCCAAACAAAGGCGCAAACTCTGCTCTTTAACTTCCAGAAGGGCACCCGCCTAACAGCTGCCACACGCTCCACTGGGACACACCGACTGCCCACCAAGCTTCCCACTCGCCCTCCCAAAGCAGGCAGTCCACATCACCAAAAACCCCCCCAGGGAAGGGCATCCACACAATTAATCAGAGACCCATCCCTTTATATGGTGACAGCAAACTGGGTGAACAATGGTGTTTCTCTCGTCTAAGATGCCATCAATCGACGCAGCACTCGAAGGCCCACGCTCACCGCCATCGTCCAGCTCATCCAGAAAGACGTCGACCTCCTCCATCATCAATCCATACGACACACCAGCAGATCCGTCCTCTCCCACTAAGCCAGAACCTTTATCATTGGCGTTCCTTCATAAGAAAAGAAGAAGTTCAGATCCCATAGTGGACATACCTAGTCCCGGGTCCATAGTCAGCACTGCGTCTTCCGAACCTAGGTTGATCCGTAAGAAGAGTGGAGAATTGGTTAAATCATCGTTGAAATTGAACCAGCTGGCTGGGAACAGTAAATCAATGCCAAACACTCCATTGTTCAAGAATGTTCATTTCGGACAAGACGTTGATGTTAAATATTTCGATGGATCAGAGAGACCATCTGCCATCTCTGCACAGAATTCACCAACGTTGAAAGGATTACGCAGGAATAGAAAAAATCAAGAAGAATGGGGCAATGGTGCAGTTTTCCAATTTGATAGGTATGATCAAGATGAAGATGGTGATGATGAGAATGATGATTTAGACGACGATGATGATGATGATGAAGATGAAGATGATTATAAACATTGGGAAATTGAAATAATGAATTTTGAAAAAATTAGATATAATGAGAAATTTGCCAATAAGTCATTAATTTTTTTGGAGACTGTTTCATTGAATAGCAAACAAGATGCAATCATTGGTACCATTGCAGTTAAGAATAAAAGTTATCATAAGAATGTTTACTTGAGGTACACTTTTGATAATTGGAAGACTGTTATTGAAATTGAATGTAAATTTGAAACAGATTTAAAAAATTTACCAAGGATATTAAAAAGGAATGATTATGATAGATTTAAATTCCAATTAGAGTTGAAAAGTTTTAATTTTTTGATTAATAAAGAAAATAATTTCAAAGTTACTAACGTTAGTTTGAAATTTTGCATAAGGTATACTTTCAATGATTTAGAAATATGGGACAATAATTCGGATAGAAACTATGAGATAAGTTTGACTCATAGACCAACTTTTGGACATGAGAAATTCTCATTGAATGATACCCATCAATTTGATTCTGGAAATACCAAACCCAAGACTAATGATGATTATTTTTCTTATAAGAAGCATGATTATGATTTTTCCAAACCAGCACCAGATTTCATGACTGGCCAAAGTTCCAACAATGGATCACCAAACGGTGTTGATAATTATAATGCAGGGTTGAGCTCACCAGATACACCAAGAATTTTGAAAGATGTAAAGAAATTCCCTGAACCAGATGAGGATATTTCACTAGATCCAATAATTCAAGATTCTAAAAATTTCATTGGTTTGGCACCAGATAGAAATATTGGTCAATATAATCAAATCACTGATAGTCTCAACAAATTAAGTCTTTTCAATAATGATAACAGCACTTCTTTACTCAATTATAAAAAAGATCCATCCTCTCCTCAAGACACAAGTTCTTTCCCAAGAAATAATGGAACTGACAATGGCAATAATAATAATAATAATAATGGAAATGCACTGATATTTGGCAGAAAACCATCTAATGATCAAGAACCAGTCAGAACATACACAACATCACCAATAGCAAACACGACCAACACATTCACTAAACTTCCATCAATGAATTCAAAATCATATCAAGAATTAATCGATGCTTATTGTTTTTTCAAAGGTCCTGATTCAGAAAATGATTTTATTCAATCTGACCTAAATCCAAATTTGGATTTTGTTAGCACCGTTTTCAAACCAAGTTATTTTACCAATGAAAATGAGAACCAATCACCATCATCAATACCTCCAAACTCTAATGGAAATTCTGGAAAGCAAGTTCCATTATCAAGACCAAGCACTGTTTCTTCGTATTTAGACAACGTTGCAGACGTTGAATGGAAGAAAAAATAAGCAGCACCACTACATTACAAACCACTCCATCAGCACTTCTATTTGCTGCTTTTTTTGAATCCCTCATGATTGCTCTATACTTCTCACACGAATTCAAATCTTCACTAATTAATACCTTTATGATAACACACATTTATGACAACAACAACAACATTTTAATACTTAATACAAGAAAGATAAAGCGAGATATTCAACACTTTGATTCCTCAGTTCTATATAAATAAATAATAATCTGAGTCTATGCTATAAATTATGATACATGTTTCCATTCATTTATGTGACGTAGTGACTCGTGAATGTACTTTCATTTGAGGTACCTGGTACCTCATGTGTCATAATCGCGAAACAATAACAATAACATTGCACAAAGAACAGTGACTTCTAGTTCGAAACCTTCAGACTGCTGACTCCCAGAATAAGAGATCATTGGTAGTGGAACTTTACGTTTTAGGTCTATTGAGTAAAGTTTGTCCACTATTATCGGATTAATGATGGATACATTTAAATCGATTGTCTCAGCCTTCAGGTTTTAACAATAGGAACTGACACCTTTTTTTTTTTTACAGTACTGTAGAGATTAGCGAAAATTTTATACTCGTACGACACAGCCTCATTTGTTGTTTAATATAATATTGATAATTTGGTATGAGTGAACACCGAATACTAAATAGTAACCGCTAATCATAACCTCAGCCACTTTCACCAGTCGGCTCAAAAGCTTAAAGCTTCAAGGATTATGGATCCGATCATTACGTAACAAAGCCGATATTTTAAAATCGATGAGGGCAGTGCCATAGGAAAGTCTTTTGAATCGGGGTCAAAAGACTTGTGGCTTTCAAAGCGTTGGGGTCAAAGACATGATGATGATACTAACTATCAGATAGATCCATTAATTCGTTGCACAGTTGTTTGTTTTTTGTATTTCTTTACTTGTTTTTACAAATACTCTCTATATCAAAGCGTAAACAATAACAAACAATACATTTAATTACTGCACACGAGTAGTTGCCTTCAGTCACTTTTAAGCCTCAACTGCCATTAAAACCCAAACACCCAAACGACTTCTCCATCTCTTATCTCCTCTATTTATTTCCTTCCCGTCTCGGAGTTCCACAATTTTAGTACTTAAAGGTTATGAAATTTCGTATTTAGTACTCAAGAGGTTATACTGAAAAAATTCCCAACCACCAATAACCTTAATAACGAAATAACAACAAAGACAATGAGTGCGGAATCGTTGTCTACCCTTGGGGCCCAAGTACGTTCGCTCACCAGTGAACTTGCATCTGTCACTGAAGCCATTGCCACTGTAACCGACAAGGCCCCATTTATTCAATATTCAAGATCAATAGAAAACATCCAAGCCTCATTATCGTTGATATCAGTTGAGGCCGTTCTTGCAACTGCTACAAACACTGCTGATATAGCGTCTGCCTCTCGGGCACTTCCAGGTGCTGTTGAATTAGTGTCTTCACTTTCATTCGATGATAACCTTTATGGTTTCAATCCTTCATATGGTGGTAATGTGGCAATGGCAACATTGATGGGATTGTTCTTTGGTATTCATACCATATTTGGGGTCCTTTATCAAACATGGTGGTTTGGTATCTCATATTTCTGTGGTTGTGGGTTAGAAATGGCAGGTTATATAGGTAGATCATTAAGTGCAAAGACGCCTTCTGAAGAGACTTATTTCTTGCTTCAAATTGTTTGTTTAACATTTGCACCAGTTTTCATCATGGCTGGTATTTATTTCCTTCTTGCACAATTAGTTATGATTTATGGAACTAAATTTGCATTGTTACGTCCATTATGGTATTCTTATATTTTCATTTCTTGTGATTTCATATCATTGGTTTTACAAGCTGCCGGTGGTGGTATTGCAGGTTCAAGTGTCAGTGAATACGAGAGTGCTGATTCAGGGACCCACGTCATGGTTGGTGGGTTAGCATTCCAAGTGGCATCAATGAGTGTGTTCATATTCTTGTTTGGTCATTTCTTATGGAAGATTAGATATTTTAAAAGAAAAGAATATGATGCATTATCTTCAGAATTTAATCCAAAATATAAACATATTAGAGATAGGAAAATTTTCCAACTTTTCCCAATTATTATCATAATTGGTGTCATTGTCGTTTATGTCAGATGTATTTATAGAGTCATTGAATTGGCAGAAGGTTGGTCTGGATTTTTGATCACTCATGAAATCTATTTCATGATTTTGGATGCATTGATGATGGGATTGTCATGTATAATTTTCATTCCGTTCCATCCTGGTTTGGTTTATGGAAGAGGTAATCATATTGCCGTGGAAGGTATCAAAAAGCATGACAAGATGTTGAAAGCTGAAGATAATACTTATGATGAAAATCTAGATGAATCAGCAGATGGTGAGAAGATTCAAAGAACGTCTATTTGATATTCACTCCCTTCAAGGTACGTGCGTGGTTTTTTTATAGAATGCCCACTGGATAGATGAGTTATAACTACATATGTTCATAGTGAACAAAAAAAAAAAAGGGGTTAGATATTTAAATATAAATTCAAAATTACTCTTCATCTCGCGTATATCAATTATCATAATCTAACAACGATAGTTCAACCTGTTCATGATTGAATTCCTCATCATGCGGCAATGGTTTCAACGTTCCCCTAATATAACTAAACTGCTCCTGTGCTGGTGCCGATTCAGCCTTTTGATCTTGGATATCATCAGTCAATAATTCAACGCCTGATTTGTTCGTGTTGTTGGAACTATCTTGATCAATCAGTTCAAAAAATGGACGAAATAATAATGTGCCACTGTCAAGTTTTTTGATCACGTTTCCTAGTGCAACTTTCAATTCTTTATTGAATATCTTATGTCTCTTGTCAGCTTTTTGTAATGTGAATGGTTTTTTGGAAGGTGATGTATTGTTAATGGTTCTGTTAGATTTGAACATTTCTAAATTATCTAAAACTTGATCAGAGTCTGATTTTAAAGCCTCTTCAGGATTGAAATCACCAGCGTCTTCTTTATTATTTATCCTGAAGAATAATTCTTTAGCTTCCTTGATCAATCCAATCCAATTGAATAACAAGCTAGTTAATTCAACTTTATACTCTTCAATATCGATCTTTTCACTGTCTAATAACTTGTTGATCATTAAACAAATTATCTTGATTATCTTGACACATTTTTCAAATTCTGATGCATTGACTTGATTAGATTTATCAGTGTTAACGAACAAATCATAATTTTTGGAAACAAATATTAAACAATTGTTTAAAAATTCATGTAATAACATTGATTTTTCAATTTCTGATAATATTAATGGTCCTTGTCTTGAAAATATGAATTTTTGCTTCCTTTCTTTACTTTCACCTCTTAATTCTGTTAATAACTCGAATATATAATTGATCAAACTGAATGATAATGACATGTGTGTGATGAACCAGATCAAGACTCTTCTATACCCATTAGCCATGAACAATTCATCCAACATGCATGAACAAACTTCAGGATTCAAAGGTAACATCTTCTCAAACAATAAATTAGAACTCCAAACTTCATAAATCTTATCAGGTGTGGTTGCATTAGGATCTTTGGGCTTACCAGTATCAGGTTGACCTAGTAAACCTTCTTCAAATTCAACTTTTACTGCTCTTCCAATCGTATTGATAATTTTCTGTGCTGTTTCATTATTGATTTGTTGAATTGTCATTTGTGTGAAATTAGAAACTAGTTCATTCCATTCAAAACAGTCACTTGGTTTCAAGCATGCTTTTGGACTGAAAAAGATATTACCTTCTCTAGGAACATCTCTCCAATCTCTCCCCAATTCATCAAATTCAATTTCTTGATCCTGGGATCTAACTGCAGTGGGTATCGATATCTTCCCATCATATTCATCATCACCCTCGTCAATTTCACCATCATTCAATTGATCCCTTGGATCATCATTCAACCCATCATCAATCTCATCATCGAAAAACTGACAAGTACAACGCTGTACCACAACCCTATGAAAATTCCCTTCTTCATCCTCATACATGATCGGTTCATTCTTCAACAAATTCCCATTTTCATCATACTCTTCAGGATATAAAAACTGATGATGGAAATCATCATACTCATGATCAAACATATACCTCACATCCTCATCATATCTGTCATTAGGTTCCAAATCAACCAACGTTTCAACCACTTCGTTCAAGTCTGAACCTAGTGCCAACATGGCACCAACGTACCACCTAACATCAGCGTATAATCCACCAGTACCGTTTCTTCTACCGTATGGACTCATGAAATCAATAATGTTCAAATGGTTAAAATCATGATATCGATTCTGAAGATCATCATTCAATATAGAGGCGAGGACATACCGCACAGCAGCTGAGCCTCTGACAACTTGATTTATCACATTGGGTGTAAATTCATCGGGGATTTGTTCAACTCTTCTATCGATTTCCAAACCTAATAATACCACATTTGTGAAAATTTTCCATAATCTTAAGAAGAATCCGAGGAAAGGATTAAGACACAGGTCTGGTTCATTAAATGAGTAAAGTTTATAAATGGTGAATATGGAAACTGTGTCGATCATGTAGAGTAATTTCATGTCTTTACTTTGAAGATTATGTGGTGTCCATTCATCCAATCTTAACCTCCAATCAATTTTCAAATCTGAATTGTTCAAGCTTCGAAGTCTGATCTCATCTTCACAATGCAGAAGTTTCAAACTATTACTAATGATCTTGAATAAGATAGATGCCAATTCGAAATCTCCAGTGATTGATTTGGAATCTAAACATAAACTGATTATCAAACTTGAAATCAATTCAATTGATGCAACATTATTATCTGATTCCATGGGTTGTGTCATTGGATCAACTAAATTAGCCACCGTCAGGAAGACATGTTTCTCATTCTCATATTTGAACACATTTAATAATTTGGATATTGCCTTATGTCTCATCTCTGTGTTGGAAACGGATTGACGAACCACAGGAAGATCGAATTCAAACACATCTTCACCGTCTTCGTTCACATGAGTGAGTGGATGAGGATTGAACTGAACAGACTCCACTGTGTCCGGTTGTAAATCCGTTAAATCGGGTCTTGATATCATTTCATCATCCAGAATGTGGTCGTTAATGCCGCTTATTGAGGTAGACCTCACGGTCTTTGAACCTTTCCGTTTGTTCTTTTTTGGAGGTATTTTGGAGTATTATTAATTATCAACTGTGCTATAGCAATATCCACATATGGGACCTGAGAGCGGGCACTGAGTGTGTTTCTGGATTTAATTGTTTTATTAAAGACTTCACCTAACAAAAGAGTGAAAAAGTTAGATGGGAGATCCGAGGGCAGTTACATAAGCAAATCCCCGGTTTATGTCATTTGCGGTACGCGCCACATTCAACAATTTTCCTTTTTTTAGGGGTGTACATTAAAATTCCAATTCAGTGGTAAAATAATCAAACCATCACTAGTTTCTTTCTTTTAACTGTTGATTTTACAGACAGAGAGTACCAGTTTTTAGCCCACAACAGCAATCTTATAATGATGAGATTATCAGTCTCTGGCACACGCTTCACAACGCGTTCCCTCGTTGGTGGATTCCCCGGAAATCGCCTTATCTTGAATCAGCACAGAGCTTATTCTGCCACCACAAATATGGAAGAACAGGCCAAAGACACGAGCGAACAGAACACAGAACAGAACGCAGAACAGCAGCTAAGTCCAATTGAAGAGTCCACTCTGACATCCACATCCAAGGCTCCTACACCATCATCGAAAGATTTGAAGAAACGGATATGTCTAGATTCAGCCAATATTACTGATCAAGCATTTACAACTTCAAACATGAACAACACATTATCAAAACAATTTTTCAAGCATATTCAACTCCCATCCGTTGCATCTACGCAACACTTGGATACTCAATCATTAAAAACCGACATGTTCTACAAAGGTTTCAGACCTCTGTTAACACCTATCAGAAGACCAATTGTTAGAAGTAACAAGAAGCCAACTATTCCTCTATCATGGAACACATCAGCATGCAAACTTAAGAACTTTGATGATTTCAGTAAAGTCCCACAATTTGTCGTTGATAAGTTGACCCCATTCAATGCTCCACCTTCACCAGGTAATGAAATCAGATTGGGTAACAAGAGCCGAAAGGAACTTAAGCAACAGGAAAGACTGTCAAAGGAAGTCTTGGAGTTTATTGATTTCTTCAAGAAATGATCTTGGTCAGGGTTGTTGTTTTTCTTTTTTTGCTGAATGATGAAGTCTGTTAACGAAATTTGTTGTCAGATTTTCAAATCAGCTCATGCTTAATGGTTGAATGTTTTTTCATGTTTTGTTTCATTTCCTTATTCTATTATATATCGCTTTATTCATTTCTCAAATACAAAACCGTGTGTTTACACTTCTTATCTATGTAGTAAAAATGTAGTAATTAATCAAACAATATATCCAAAAAAAAAAGAAACAAACACAAGAACCCTAATATCAAACCCAAACACACAGTATTAGTACAGATTGATATATTCATGTAAACCAGGCATAAAACAAAACGTCCAAACAAAATTCCCTTTATATATCTTGCAAAAAATATAAGCACAATTCATTTAACAGCATACTTATGTGTGTAATACCTGATCAAACCATCATACCCTTTCTTATCTCCGCTCTTCAAGAGATTCGATATATCTATATTCAAAGGGCTGTTTGGTTCAGGATCTTCCAAAAGTAATAAAACAGCGACCAAAGTACTTAACAATGTCCATGCTGGAGTCCATTGATTCTGTAATATATCAAGACAAATCTCACCAGTTTGGAAATTGACATTCGGATGACAGATCTTGTTCTTGAACGTCATGCTTGGTGGTGCCAGTGGGTAATTTGAAGGTATCTTGATTGATATTTCCCATTGTCCTTTCTCAAATGGGGACCCCACTGGTCCCTTGACTTTGGCCGTCCACTGGTGTAAATTCTCTGTGGGTTTCAACTCCACTATGCGGTCGTACTCGTCGGAGTTCGCGAGCTGCTTCTCGAGGTTCTTGAGCTCCTGCATCAGTCTCTTCGTGGCCATTTCGGTGGGGGGGTTTTCTTCTTTCTTCAATTTCTTCTGTTTATTATTTGTTTATCTTTTGGTTTTCTTCCTGAACGCGACATCCGGGGGTAAAGCACCCTCGTAATATTTTTGGTGATTGTATTCAATTAAAAGTGACGCAAAATGAAGGGTGATAGTCGGTTGAACACTCTTGATATTGAATCCATTAACAGGTATGGTATCAATGTAACCATCGAATTCTATTGTATCAGATTTTGGAATGAAAAAGGTATCATGAGTAATTTCGAAACCACGAATCACTGATCTCATCTCTAGTAATCTAAAAACTAGAATCATTAGCATTGATCAACATCACTTTCAAAAAATCAGATTCTCTATTAATGGATTTCAATAACAATTTTTCATTACTAACCCATAAAACTTCAGTGAAAACGTCATCTTCATAATCAATAACTTTATTTTCTAATTCATCCAGCTTAAATAATCCTAGTGAAACATCTGGATTCTTGTATCCTGGTGTTTTGGGTCTTCGAGTTATTATCTTAGAAAGAGTAAATATATCGTTCCAAAACTCAAAGCACTGTTATGAGCCATTTCCAAAAACGGACAATTTCCTAATAGAAATATAGAACTTGTGCTCATGCTAGCTCTTCGAGTTTAACGGGTTACGGGTTACGGGTTACTTAGGGTTATGAGCACGAAGGCGGGGCCGTATGCCTCACGTGATATCCGGTTAGGGACACCCTACACGTCATTACCAAGAGCCTGATATCCGAGGGCGGCCCACCCTCGCAATATTTCTCGACATGGTTTTTTTTCTTCTCAGGGAGAATTTAAAGCTACAACTTGCCACTAAAAGTTAAGCAACTGACAATAATCCACAAGACATGTCCAAGATTGCCGACGTTATCTCCAAAATCGCAATTCCGGCCGGTATCGCCGTCACTGCGGCCCAGTACTCGATGTACGACGTGAGAGGTGGTACCAGAGCCGTCATTTTTGACAGAATTAATGGTGTTTCTCAATCAGTCATTGGGGAAGGTACCCATTTTTTGATCCCATGGTTACAGAAGGCTGTTTTGTTTGATATTAGAACTAGACCTAGAAATATCACTTCCAATACTGGTACCAAGGATTTACAAATGGTTAGTTTGACTTTAAGAGTTTTACATAGACCTGATGTTCAAAAATTACCAACTATTTATCAAAATTTAGGTCCTGATTATGATGAAAGAGTCCTACCTTCAATTGGTAATGAAGTTTTGAAATCCATTGTTGCTCAATTCGATGCTGCTGAATTGATTACTCAAAGAGAAGTTGTCAGTCAAAAAATTAGAGAAGAATTATCTCAAAGATCAGGAGAATTCAATATTAAACTAGAAGATGTTTCAATCACTCATCTAACATTCGGTAAGGAATTCACTAAAGCTGTGGAACAGAAACAAATTGCTCAACAAGATGCGGAAAGAGCCAAATTCGTCGTTGACAAGGCTGAACAGGAGAGACAAGCAAGTGTTATTAGAGCTGAAGGTGAAGCCGAAGCTGCTGAAACCATTTCTAAAGCTTTGACTAAAGCTGGTGATGGTTTATTGTTAATCAGAAGAATTGAAGCTTCTAAGGAAATTGCAGAAACTTTAGCTCAATCTAGTAATGTCACCTATTTACCAAGTAATTCAGCTGGTGGTGAAAGTGCCTCAGGTAATGCAAACAGCTTGTTGTTGAACTTGGGTCGTTGAAGCATGGATAGATTGGCTAAAAGATTTCCTGTATATAGTATAATTTGATTATGAGTAAGTTTTTTTTAGCTTTTGTAGGTACTATTCTGAGTTTAGAGATGTAGAGATTCTCCGTTTCCTGTCAAATCTCGGGCCAAAAGTACAACCCCTGAAATTCTAAGCGACCTGCAAATCTTTTTCAAGCTTCAATGCCGTCCCAATGTCCCACAATTGGCTCTAACAGTCTAAAGTTCTCCACAGTTGTGAGTGAAATTTATAAGTTGAATTCACAGTTATGTTTCATTATGACTGTCCCCAAAAATCACGAAAATGCTTCAACACTGCTGGAGTTAATTCTGAAATAGGAAATACTCCGAGAAAAACACTACGGAATTCCATCCCAAAAGGGTAAACTCCGGAGCCACCATTGACTTGAAAGTTGATGATTTTAGTTGAATTTGCACCATAGTGACAGTTGGGAGTCGGGATGGCTACCCAGTGCCGGGCCACACAGTTGAGGGTGAATCTGGTTGATCAACGATGTGTCAGGCAATGGAGAGTATCTGATAGTTATACGATAAATTACTCTGATTTGAAGAGTAATTTTCAGCTATCAGTTTGCTGTTATAACTTATTATAGTCCTGTCAGGTGTCTTTAGTCGCCTCTTCTTAAGTCCCAACTTCTCAAGTCTTGACTCTTGACAGCTTGTTTCTTGTAGCGATTCCGACCTCCAAAAAGGACGATTTTGAACGGTGCGACCAATTATTCAAATTGGGAATTTATGTCGCGATTGTGAAATTTTACGTCAAAATAGAAAGAAGATGCCACAATTATGACAATACTAAAAAAACTCGGGGATTATTACTGAGTTGTGCGAGTTTTTGGAGTTTGATTTGTCAAAAATTTCCCCTGGTATAAAACTGATCTCATTTCCAATCAAATGAGTTTTGTTACAAAAAGTTTCCATTGAGTGGATATATTTTTGCTTTTTCATAATGGCACATATTACTAGAGCTAGAAGTGCGGAATTGAACACTGGAGAACCAACCGTTAATGAATCTGCTGATGATGTACAAAAGACGACTTCATTGAGAAAAACTTCAGACGGTGATAAAACAAAACTTGATAGAAAGAAGAAATCAGTTAGACATTCAAAGAAGTTTGTAAGAACACAAACTGGTTGTTTACAATGCAGACAAAAGAAGAAGAAATGTGATGGTAAGAAACCAACATGTTTAAGTTGTGAAAAAAGAGGAATTGTTTGTGAATTTCCTGAAAATATTAGATTTTTCCAATTTAGTCAAAGTGCTGATACTTCAAAGTCTTCAATTACCAAACCTAATAAAACAAGTTCTAAATCTTTAGATTCAAGATCAAGATCAAGATCAAATTCACATTCACATCCATCATCAACTTCATTATCTAATAACATTATCAATTTTGCATTTAAAGACGAATCAAAAGCCACTGAACTGATCTCCAGATCATCATCAATTAGTTCAAGTGTACCATCATTAATTTCAGACTCTTATTCTGATCTCTCGGATACAGAAGTCTCATCAGCTCACAACCATGAAATCTCCAACAACAACAGCAACAAAATCAACAACAATGACACACAACTTAAACCAGCGGCCACGGTGTATGAGGATCTACAACTGCTACCCGTTGACGCATTTGAACTCAACACAGCGGAAGAAGCATTGAATTTGGCCAATGATGGACAATCAATCAACAAAATCTTGAATGATATAACAATAGATCTGATCAAGAAAAGTATCAATAACTTACAGTATATGAATCTGGAATCTAAAGTCACAAAAAATGTGGAAAGTTTAAAAGAGAGTGATTTGGAAGTGAGTAAGACGATTAAAGATGGGTTGAGATTTGTGGATGATGACAATTCTTTGAATAATTTTAATTTTAGACCAGATGAATTCTTTAGTTTTGAAGGATGAATGACAATAGACAAAAAAAAAACAGAATAGAAGGATAAATCAAATATCAAAAATGTGTATAGCTGGACTAAACGGATAACTGATATAAAAAAGACGTAAAGTTGTAG
Source organism: Gotozyma siamensis (assembly GCA_030579035.1). Taxonomy (NCBI): domain Eukaryota; kingdom Fungi; phylum Ascomycota; class Saccharomycetes; order Phaffomycetales; family Phaffomycetaceae; genus Gotozyma; species Gotozyma siamensis. The sequence continues at coordinate 185,827 of JAKTZZ010000020.1, forward strand.
ATTGTGTAAGTGATAACTTCTTATGTTTTTGACAATGGTGGTGGTAAAAAGAATAAGATCAAAAAAAAAAAAATCTTCCCCGCCAGGAGTCGAACCTGGAATCTTCTGGTTGCAGAAGTAACTACTGATTAAATCGTAGCCAGACGCCGTGACCATTGGGCCACGAGGAACAGATTTTCGAAAAAATTTTCTTCAGAAGAGCCTTATTTTCCGTTAGTCACGTGACTGGCACTCGTTAAAATTTCTATTTTAAACCCTAAAAGGGATGTACAAAAGTGTGGAGAAGGTAATCAGTGACAGTCACTATTGTTTTTACATGTCATAAGCAACTTATTGACTTCAAAGCGCGTGTCTCGTATCTCGTTTAGCAATATTAAAAGCCTATTCTCCTATCTCCTGAACGCGTTTGCAACAATTACAAAAAAAAAGATTGCGAAATATACCGTATTAGGTAAATTACCGTATCTAGAGTGCACTCCCCTCTTTTTAAAATTGGGGTATTTGTCCTAATGCGGAAAATCAACATTTTTTTTTTTGGGATAATCTCTAAACGAAGGGAAAATTGGAGTAAGGCGAATTTGTATTTAAAGGAAGGCGTTTCTGTTCTTCTCTTCTAATAAACTCGTTATTTAACTGGCATTAAATACAGCAATTGTTCACCGCTTTATAGAAACACCTCAATTGCCATCAGTTCAGGTTTATCGCTGTTAATTTTTCTGTTTTTTTTTTGACACATTCCAATAGATTCACAAGATAATTTCAAAAATGTTACACAAGAACGAGCATTTCTTATTTGACTTCAACGACTACATCAACACTTCGTTCCACACCCCGCATCCACCGATGACTTCACATCTGTCACTGATTGAAGAACTGAGCCTGCCAGTTGGTCGCACTCGCCACGCTTCACAAGATCTGGGAATGGCTAGAGATGATGGAAGAACAATGGATACACATGAGAGAAAGAAGGATCAATCGTGGTTGCTATTGATGGTTACTGGTGCTTAGCCTTAGAGTGCTATTTTTTGTTTTTGGTTTTGCTGTTTTGCTGTTTTGTTGTTTTGATTTTGGGTTTTTGGGATATCGAATTTTTTTGGTTTAAATCGAATTTGTGGATTGTTTTGATAGAATGGGGGGTATCTTGAATTTGTAAGTTACAAAAACCACAATGAAGAAGTGCTTTAATTGCGGGTTTTTCTTGAATCTTTTGTTTGTTTTCTTCTTTTTTTATTTCTTTATAGTTGTTCTTTTGCCATTAAAGCTGTTGTGATGAGCTCTGTTGTTGAGAAAGTTGCCTCTGAAAAAAGTCCAGTTGAAAAAATTCCAGCTGCTTCTCAAGGCGCAAACAAAGCTGTTTCTCGCCAATCATCAGAGGCGAAGAGGATTAAGCGTTTCAATGATTTAACACTGGAACTCAAGAAGGAACTTGAGAGTCCTGAGGGCCAAACCATGTGTTATGCAATGTATGTGCTGATTGTTTTGTTTATTGATTTCACAACTGGGTTTGTTGATGATTTATCTACTGGTTTATTGTTTATTACCATTGTTATGTTTTTTTTATCAATGGGGATCAGGCACCGTGAAGCTGCAGTCTACTTTCTTATTTCCATTATTAACGGAATTTTGATCAGTTTTGTTGGTATGATCCAGCGTCTGTGGAAGCTTGATCGTTTGGATAAGACTTTGTACAATGAGACTGAGTGGGAGTTGCTCAACAGTTCCATCAATGGTGAAATCTTCACGTTGTACGTCTACATTATGGTTTTCAGCTTGCAAATGACGGTTGCCTCGTTGTTGTGTCTCTTGAAGAGAAGTTTGGCCGTGTGCAAAGAGAATGCGAAGGCGTGTGAGGGGTGTGAAGTTTGAACGGATGACTCACGAGTCACGAGCAAAATAATTAGCAAGTTGCAACTATAGTTGTGTGTACCCTGTACAGTAGCCACTGCTCCGAATACGATGACACCTTGGGTGGTTTGTAAGCAAATTGAGCATCTGTAGCTAAATCGGTATCGTTTCGCGCACTTGACACAATGTGAAATCTGGCAGCCACCACAACTCTGAAGCCGTGTGCAGCAGGTTTATAAGCGGAGAAATCTGTCCAAGTGAGTCGAATTCTTCACCCAGTTCCATCGATAATCCCATTAAAACACCAGTTCAAGTGTACTGTATCAGCAATGACCATCGACTACAAAGAAAAGTTCGAGTCGCTTATCTCGAAGCGTTCCAGCACCAGAAAAGTCGACTCTTTCTACTCCTTCGATCTCCCATCCGACATCAAGGCACATCCAAACCCGATCAAACTCGCAGGTGGTACTCCAAACGAGGGTTTCTTTCCAATTGAATCCATCCATTTTAACTTGATTGATGAGCCATTCCAACACTTGTCTTATGATAAGAAAACCCCTAATTTGAACCAATTCGACATCAATGCCAAAGAACAAATCCATGAATTGAACGAAGGTGCCTCTGCGGCCCACACTTATCGTTATACGGGCAACAAAGAAGAGGTTCCAATCTGGAGAGGTTTCCAATATGGTGAGACTGATGGGTTCCCACAGTTGAAACAGTTTGCCAGGGATTTGGTTACAAGAACTAATAAACCAGCTTTTGAAGATTGGGATGTCACCATCACTAACGGTTCTGGTGATTCGTTGTCCAAAGCTGTTGATTTGCTCGTTGAAGATAATGGCACAATCCTTGTTGAAGAGTTCACATTCACTCCTTTCAATTCAAGTGTTCATAATTATAAAGGTACTGTTGTTCCTGTTAAATTGAACATTCCTAGAAAAGAAGGTGATGATGAAGCTGGTATTGATCCCGAGTATCTTGATGATTTGTTGACTAACTGGGAAACTAACCCAGAGTATAAGGATTTACCAAGACCAAAAGCTTTGTATACTATCCCAACTGGTCAAAATCCAACTGGTTTATCTCAATCTTTGGAATTAAGAAAAAAGATTTATGCGATTGCTGAAAAACATGATATTATTATCATTGAAGATGATCCATATGGATACATTGTCTTACCAAAATATGGTACTGAATCACCATATGAAGATGAAGAAAATTTCACTAATGATAAATACATTGACACATTACATCCAAGTTATTTGAACATTGATAAATCTGGTCGTGTTATTAGACTAGAAACATTTTCTAAATTGTTTGCACCTGGCTTAAGATTGGGTTTCATTGTTGCTAACAAATATTTCATCAATAGAATCATCTTGCATACTGCAGTCACTACTAAATCACCATCTGGTGTTTCTCAATTGGTCTTTAACAACATTGTCGCTCATTGGGGTGGTGTTGAAGGATGGTTGAAATGGTCAAAGAAAATTGCTAAACATTACACCAGAAGACATTTCTTATTGTTGAAATCCTTGTATGAAACAGAATCTTACAAAAAGGGACAATTTCAAGCGATTGAACCTGACGCAGGTATGTTTATCATTCTTTACATCAATTTGGAACACAAGTATCCAGATCCAAAAGATTGGGAAAAAGTCTTGATTCAATTAAGATTGAAATCAATAACTAATGGTGTTGAATTGGTTTTCGGTAACAGAATGGCTTCAGATTTGAAATTTAAGTACACTACTCCAAAATCTAACTTTATTAGAATCACCGTTGCTGCTGCTGCTAATGAAGGTCAATTGGTTGAAGGTGCAAAGAGATTAGGTGATACTATCAATGAGTTTTTCGAAGAGTTGGATGCTGGTAAATATGACTCTTTAGTTGGTAAATGAGTGTGACCTCATTGTCAACAGCAATATACTGTATACTTTATATTCACTAGATCTCTTTAATAGCTAGGATTTGACATCTGTTTTGTTTGAAATTGGTTGACGTATTTTTACAATCTAAGAAATTGATAGTCACTCTATTTCCATTCTAAAATTGGCTATACGGTACGAACATTGAACAGTGTGAAAAGTTGATAATTACTCTAAATTCCTTCTAATTTTTTTTTCCTTTTCCCGTTCCCGTTCTTTTTGGTGAAAGTACCCAAAAACCAGTCTCTCTACGAATACACCACTCACCCCTACCCATCCCAACCTCTTTCCCCTCTCAAGCACCAGATCAAATCAATCAACACAGTTCTATATTTAAACCGCGAATATTTCCTGATTCGGTAAAATGTAAACAAATGCACTTTTCTGTTTCTATTCTCGAGACAAAGAGAAGAAAAAAAAATCTTTTGCGTTTCACAAAAAATCTCACACAAACTTCGCTTTCTTTATCTACACCCATACCAAAAATGTCAGCCAACAGACTGCCAGGACTTGACCAGACGAAGACCACACAGACAACTCCAACCACCACCTTACAACCATCAACCCAGACAACTCAAACAACTCCCACAACAACGGGAACTGCATCCAGACGGACTGATTTGCCCAAATTCACCACGTCAACTCCAACCACTGCAAAAGCCCTGCCGAGTCTCACGTCCAGAACATCAATCTCTTCGGCCACATCCTCGACAGTCACGTGGGAGACGCCAACTATTACTCCTCCATCAGCTCAAAACAATCCAAACGTTTGGCGTTCAGATGCACCAGGGGGTCTTGTCTTTATCATTGTGGGTGCCATCTCACTGTTCTTCTTCCTTGCGTTCCTGATGTTCCTATTGGCAGGGAAACTCATTGCTAAGCGTAATGCTAGACGTTCAGGCATGGAGTTTGATTCTTCCAGTAGTTCAGATGTTGGTGGTTATTATGGTTCATCCGAAAAATTGAATCCATTATACAGTAACAATGGTTCAAGTATGAATTTACTGAGTGTAACAAGTCAGAATCAGAACATTCCTGTCGGTGCATATGGATTACAGAACAAGATTCCATTATTGTACAATGAAGAATCAACACAATCACAATCAAGTTATGATAATTTACCAGACAAAGAAACACATTTATTCTCGACTTTGAATGCACAGAATAACAATAAGAATACCAATATGTTGAATCCTGGTGTTGATGATTTACAAAATAAGAGAAAAAGTATGTTTTTGTCACCAACTGCAGAAGTCATGAATTTCAACAAGAAACAAAATCATCATCATCGTATTGTTAGTGCTTATAATCCGAATGATCCAGTTGAACAATTCTCAGAGGCTTCATATGCTCAAGGAGGAAGTCAAGTTGGCAGTCAAAATGATAGTCAAGTTGGAAGTCAAGCAGAAACTAATACCCCAAGAGGACAGAATAGAAAACATAGAGCCACACCATCAGCTTATTTGGAAAGCATGTTTGACGATGAGGAACAATAGAAGTCTATTACCTTTTGAAACTGTTATAAAGTGAACCAACTCACTATAAAATGAAACGTTTTTAACGAAAATGTGACTTGTAGTCTATGCAGGGCCAGGTACAATAAGGCACCTCTCTCGAGGTCTAGCCTCTCTTTTGATCTATAACTATCACATAATACATAGTAGACATATCCTCTTGGTTCTAGAACTACACTGGAGTCAAGAATATTATAGGTTATAATATAGTACTATTATACAAAAAGTGTCAATGTGTTGGCCTTTGCTTGAACAGACACCAAAGAATTATAGGGTAAAATCACAAAAAAACACAAGCTTTACTTAGCAAAATGATACCACAACACAACATCAGATAACACCAGTAGAAGAAGCCTTCATATAACAGGGGCTTACACCGAGGTGTTTTAGAAAGTAATAAAAAAAAAATGAAGACAAATGACTAGAATATGATTAATTGAAGGGGACAGCGAGACAAAAAAAAAATAAACAGATAAGCATCCAAGTTACATCACCACACAACTGCTTCCTTCATCTTCTGACTCTTCCGTAGACCCCTTTGGCTTAGCAGTGAGTGCACATCTTGCAGCTTCTGTGAACGCTTCATTGACACCTCTGTTTTTCTTTGCTGAACATTCCAAATAACGTAATGCACCAATTGATTTAGCCATACTTAATCCTTCTTCATAAGTGATCAAATCTCTTTTTCTACCACTCTGCACGTTGCCACCCGTCTCCTCGTCATCCTGGTTTCTCAAGTCACATTTCAACGCGACAAGCACGAGTTTAACACCTTCACAATGATCAGCTATCTCTCCTACCCATTTATGTTTAATGTTCTCCAATGAATCTCTCGAATCAATACTGAAACACAGCATGATCGTGTGGGTGTCTGAGTAACTCAGTGATCTGAGACGATCGAATTCCTCCTGGCCGGCAGTGTCCCACAACGACAACTTGATGGACTTGTTGTCAACAAAGATGTCATGGACATAGTTCTCAAAGACAGTTGGCTCGTACACTTGCGGGAAATATCCCCTGGTGAACACGTTCAGCACCGACGTCTTCCCGCACGCACCGTCGCCCATGATCACGATCTTGCGCTGGATCGGCTTCGGAGCACTCCCACAGATGGCCATTTCTTTCCTTGAATTTGTCAAAAATTAATGAAAACTTTTGTTTGTTTTGGTGAAAGTTTCAACTTTTTTTTGGACTTTTTTTTTTTTTTTTTTTTAATTTTGCTCTCCGGAGATTCGGACTTTCGGCGATTCGGAGTTTTCCCCGAGGACGTGAATCATCGAAATTTTTGAATTTTGAAGCTCATCGAGTCATAAATACAACTATTGAAACACACTAAAAAATGGCCTCCTTCTCGCTCGAAACACTCGTGAGACCAAACATCTTGTCATTGGAGCCATACAGATGTGCCAGAGAGTAGGTGTTTCCCCTTTTCCCTTTTTTTTTTACCGGGGTTTAAATGACTTAGATACTAATCGTTTCTTATCAGTGACTTCAAAGAAGGTATATTACTAGATGCCAACGAGAACGCCCACGGTCCAGCTATCGCCAGCATCTCGGCAGAGGAAGAGCAGCTCGAGCTGAACAGATACCCTGACCCACACCAGCTCGAACTCAAGCAAAGATTAGTGGATTTCAGAAACTCTGAAAACAAATTCGATTTAACAAAGGATGAATTATTAACTGTTGAGAATTTATGCCTTGGTGTTGGTTCTGACGAGAGTATCGACGCCTTGATCCGTACTGTGTGTGTTCCTGGTAAAGATAAACTGTTGATTGCACCACCAACTTATGGAATGTATTCCATTTCTTCAGTGATTAATGACGTTAAGATAGTTAAAGTCCCATTAGATTTCAATACTTTCCAAATCAAACCTGATGAAATCATTGAAACTGTGAACAATGACCCATCAATCAAGATCATTTACGTTACGACTCCAGGTAACCCAACTGCTGCAAAAGTGGAATTCTCATTGATTGAGAAACTCCTAAAAAATGACAAATGGAATGGACTAGTCGTTGCTGATGAAGCATACATAGACTTCTCACCAATCGGATCATCCCTTTCCACCCTTGTCAACAAATATCCAAACTTGGTAGTGTTGCAAACGTTATCCAAGAGTTTCGGATTGGCAGGTATCAGACTCGGTATCACTTTCGCCAATGCTAGATTGAGTGGGATCTTGAATGCTTTGAAAGCACCTTATAACATCTCATCATTGACTGCTGATGTCGCATACAGGGCCTTGTCTAAAGAAAATGTTCAAAAAATGAGATCTACCGTTGACGTGTTGAATGGAGAAAGGGAAAGATTATTGAAATCATTGTCAAGTTTCAAGAATTTTAATAAGAATATTGGTGGATTAGATGCTAATTTCTTATTGATTCAATGGAAGAACTCTTCAGGTGAACCTGATTCTAAATTAGCTAAACAGATCTATGAGAAGTTAGCTACTACGAGAGGTGTCGTTGTCAGATATAGAGGTGATGAACCTGGTTGTCCTGGTGCTTTAAGAATCACTATTGGTACCAAAGAAGAAAATGACGCTTTGGTGGAGAGATTAAATTTGGTTATTGAGGAGTTGGGTGCTTAGATTTTTAGTTCATATATTAGAAGTTAGAATCATAAAGTTGAAGTACATGTTAGCTAAAGTTAAAAAAAAACTTGTAAACTAAAATTCAGATGTCAATTGGGTGATGGTTTTACTTTTAACGTTTTCAACAACATCTTTCCATTTTTGAATTTTCTTATTCGTAGCATCAATCTTCAACTGTGTTAAAATCTTTTCACTCCCAAAGATACCACCATCACTTAATGCATCATTATTACTTTTCAAAGTCTCCATGATCTTGTCATGATTCTTGTTTAATTTGGCAATCTTCTCACTTATCTCTCTTGAATCTTTAGCATAACTTATTGATATCGTATTCAAATGGTTGACCAATCCTTCCAAAGGTGAAGAATCAACAAGACTTGAGGTTCCATTAGATTGTTCAATTGCAATCGCGTCTAATGTTGTCTTCAATAGAATTATTTCCTTTTCTGCAATTCTTAAATGTTCATTATTCTCACTCGTATGTTTTCTTATCTTGTCTTGTAGTAATTTAGCATCGAATGACAATCCTTTCAAAGTTATTAATTTTTTATCAACTTTCATTGATTCTAAACTGATGATTTTATCCTTTAATGATTTGAATTGATCATTAAGAATTTTCAAACTTGATTTCAATTTTGTCAATTCATTATACTTTGTGGTGATTTCATTACTCAATGTTTTCAATTCTGGTGATTTACCACTGACTATTTCAAACAACTTACTAGCCTCACTGATTCTCCATTGATACTCAACATTCAACGATTCAACACCATGAACAACTTCAACATTCAAATGATCATTGATAAAAGAACGAACATTTTCATTATTCTTAGCAACAATAGATAACTCTGCCTCCGTGTCATAAATCAATTTCTCTATTGATCTAGTGACTTGATTTGGGCTCAATTTAGGATATTGAACCCCAGAGAGGACAACATAAGGTTTAATCGATTCAGGTATCAAAAATTCTCCTTGATAAGCAGTTTCATTTTCAAATGGTTGAATTTTAACGTCAATGTATTCTGGTGTGAAGTTGTGAGATTGATCAACCAATTCAGGTTGTATGTAAATTGATTTATCAACGGTGATTGGTCTAGCTGTGTGTGATTGATTGATTCCAATTGGTTTAGGGGTATTGGTTGATTTATTTTGTCCTGAAGGGTCAAGATTCTTAGCCTCACTGTAAAGCTGTTCATCTTTCTCATCAATGAGATCAGATTTAGGAGAGTGGTCATCTTCAACTTTGACAAGATTTTTATTCTTAATATCTTGACTTTGTTCAGACTCTTTTGTTTCCTCTTCCTCGTCTTCTTCTTCTTCTTCTTCCTCCTGTTTAATTTCAGGTTCTTGCTTCAAGTTGAAATCCTCATTTTCTTCGAGGTTTGGATCGATAGGGAGTTCATCATCATCTTCCTCTTGATCTTGTTCTTGCTCTTCCTCGGAGTCATCTCTTTCTTCAAGTGATTTGTTATCTTCATCACTTGATTCATCTTCCTCAAGTTGACTCTCGCCTTGATCAGCAGTCTCATCATTAAATTCATCCTCGATTTCCTCGTCCTCTTCATCTTCATCGTTTTCTTCATCGTCCAATTCAACTTCACTTTCTTCATCAGAAAATTTAGCAAATGTATCAAGATCGTCAGCAAGATCATCTTCATCATCGAGCTCTTCTTCCTCGTCTGCTACATCATTGTCACTGTCTTCCACATCAAGATCTTTGTCAACATTATCTTCTTCTTCTTCCTCTTCGTTGTCGTCTCCACTGATTTCATCATCATCAGAAACTTTGCTGGAAACGTTGTCTTTCGCTCTGAACGAATCTGAGTTGAAAGAGAATGGTTTCGACGTGGTTTGACTTGATCCAAATGAAGATGATCCAAACAAAGATGATTCTTTCTTGATCTCATTACTTTCTCCACCAAATGAAGCAAATGGTGAATCTTTGGTATTTGATGTGGATTTTCCAAATGAGGAAAATGGTGATTCTTTGGTTTCACCAGATGTGGTCTTTCCGAAAGATGCAAATGGTGATTCCTTACTCTCGCCAGATGTTGTTTTGCCAAAGGATGCAAATGGTGATGCATCTTTTTGTTTCTCAGCCCCTGTTGTCTTACCAAAACTTGCAAAAGGAGAAGAATCTGCATTGGCTGAAGTTCCTCCAATTGCAGAAAATGGCGAAGAGTCTTTATCCTTGTTTCCAAACGCGGCGAATGGAGAAGAATCTTTGTCCTTACCGAATGCAGCAAAAGGAGAAGCGTCTTTGTCCTTGTTACCAAAGGCAGCAAATGGGGAAGCATCTTTATTCTTATTATCATCAGACCCCAATTGTCCAAAAGATGATTTACCAAATGACGTATTACCGAAAGATGTTTTACCAAATGATGATTGTCCAAATGAAGACTTACCAAAAGATGACTCCCCAAAAGATGTTTGTCCAAATCCTGAAGCTTGTGGTTCAGTAGGTTTAGCATCCGTAGATGCTGCGGTTTTGTTTGTTCCAAATGAAGTTTGTCCGAATCCGAATGCTGGTTTAGGTGAATCAGTTGAAGTGGTTGTATGGAGTGAAGAAGTTCCAAAAGCAGGTTTTGTCTCTGAAGATGATTTGAAATCACCAAATGGCTTTGAATCGGTAGTAAGTGTTGATCCGAATGGTTTGGATTCTTTGTCTGTTGACCCAAATGCTAAAGCAGGTTTGGTAGATGTTGTGGATCCAAATAATTTAGATTCTGTAGAACCAAATGTCTTAGACTCGGTCGAACCAAATGGTTTAGAATCAGTTGAGCCAAATGGATTGGAGGTATTATCAGATGTTGATCCAAAGATTGATTTTGAAGGATCTTGAGGTTTTATCGAACCAAAAGGTGAAGAAGATGAATTAGAATCAGAGCCACCAAACAACGATTTTGATTCATTAGTATTGCTGGCTGAACCGAATACAAATGCAGGTTTTTTGGTATCATTGGATCCGAATGATGATTGACCAAATGATGATTGACCGAACGTGGATTTTGTATCGGTGTTTCCAAATGATGATTTACCAAACGCTGATGCTGAAGTGGAAGAGTCTGAAGTTTTGCCAAAGGATAAATTACCAAATTCTGGAGCAGGATTCTTAGATTCAGTAGAGGCACCGAAGGAGAATGGCTTTGCTTCCTCTTTGACACGTGGTTCAGGTATAGTTGATGTGGTTGAATTTGAATCAGTTGATGTGGTTGAATCAGTTGATGTGGTTGAAACAGTTGATGCTATTTTGAACAATTCATCTTCATATGCAATAGGACCTGATTTATTGAATGATCCATTCTTGACATCATGGACATGGAACAAGTACCATCCTTGTAATTTACCATCACTTGCTAACACCCATAATATCGGTAGCCAATCAGCTTCAGGGATGGATGTACTAACTTCAAGAATTGGACCATTGTTTGATCTTGAATCAACAAATATACCGATTGTGGTTGTATCATTACTTGTTTCAATGTTCATTGGTAATGATGCTCTTTCTGAGTCGTTTCCTGGTGATAAAAATTCTTGTTTAGTTAATAGTGAAATGTCTGGAGCTGTTGAAGAAGCAACAATGTTTAATGCAGGTAATGAAGTTGATAAATTGTTAAAAGATGCAGCGTATAATTGACGATGTCTCCAAACTGATCCAGATGCAACAACAACGTCATAAGTTTCATGAAATTCATAATCATCTCCTTCTTTTGAGATTAAAAATGTCTTCAAGTCATAAAATGGTTCTTCTTCTTCATTGAATTCAATATCTTCGCCGTATGTAAGAAGAAAACTGTCATCCACTAGCCATAATATCGACACAGGTGATTCTTCGTCGGCTTCAATGTCCTCAGGTATTGGGAATGACTCTAGTTTAGTGCCCTTTATGTCAATTATGCTAATAGAATCAGTTTTGGAAATTGTGATTAATTTATCACCTTTTGGAGACCAATCAAAGTCCACAATATCTGAGTTGATAGTTTTAACCAATTCAGTGGATAGGTCAACAAAGTAAAAATTTGAAGATGTGTCTAAGACAGCTATTAAATTAGGACTTGTATAAGAAGATGAGATTTTGTCAAATGATTCAGATATGTTGATAGTCTTGAATGAACTTTCATTTTCAATCTTGAATCCATCAGTGACATCCACATATTTCAACAAATTACCTTGAGTAATCACCAAATATTGTTCGTTTTTTGTGAAATCAACTGAATTAATGTCTTTGAGATTCAACTTCTGACCATCATACTGTGAATCACCTGCATTGATCTTGTCTCTGATTGTTTGAATATCGCCATAGACTAAACCATCGGGACCAGCAGCTGCGAAGATTTGTTTCTGAACAGCAACTGCAAAGTTGTTGATGGATTTATATGGTAGTTTTTCATTATAGTCCGAGACTAATTGGATTGAACCTATTGATTTGAATCCAAGGTCCTGAGTTTAGTGTGTTAGTAGTTTACTTTAGCAATAAAGATAGAAATAGGGAACATACGTCAGTGACATTGGTATTGAGCTCGGTCCCAATATCGCTGCCCATTGTCGACAAAGAGGCCTGTGTTTGCTTTGATATTCTCTTTACTTTCAATTCTGTTTGTTTTGAATCAATTTCACTAAAGCAATAAGAGAAAAAAAATGTGAAGTCCGGGTAACCTTTGCACACATACTAAACCTCCCAATGCGGAAAACGTAAACAAAGCGTATCACTACTTATGCTAAAACAAAAGTCATACTAATAAATTCAATTTTATAAGAGGTCTCTAGCTCCAGGTCTAAGCAGAGAAGGACAAGGACCAACCCAATTTGTGGACTGGTTCAGCCAATTTCAAAGCGTCGAAAGAGACACCTAAACCGAGTTTGACACCAGGTCTCAAGACTTGTTGGAAAGAGAAGGCAGTCAAACCAGAGTCGGCAACCTTGGCTTTGACAGAGGCAGTTGGGTCCAAGACGTATTTGGTGGCGAATTCGATACCAACGGCTTTACCGGCAGTGGCGTCGACTTTGGAGTCCCAGGTGGCTTTGGCACCGGCTTCAACCAAAGGAGAGACCTTGTGGTAGTAAGCAGCAGAGAAGACGGACAAGTTGTTGGTGGCTGAGACGGAGACGTTGTAGACTGGTTGGGCGTAACCGATGGCAGCAGAGTACTTGGTGACTTTAGCAGATGAGATGTCGTAACCGACTTCAGCACCGGCAGTTAAACCGTCATGACCAACGGTGACATCACCGACAAAGGTTGGACCTTTCAACAAGTCAAAGAAAGCTCTAGCAGTGACAGATGCTTGAGGAGTGTAAATAAGGTTCAATTTGGCACCTCTGGTAGCGTTTGGAACTAATGAAGTCAACAATTCAGCTTTCAAGTTTTGAGTTAAAACGTCAGCCAATTCAATTTTGGTGTCCAAAGCATTAGCAGTGGTCCAACCTTGGGTCAAGGTCAAACCGGTGGCTTTGTCAGCGTGTTTGACTTCCAAGTTACCGGCAATGGTGTTGTCTTTACCGACCTTACCTTTGACGGTGAAACCGACTTTGTTTGGGGTGGTGGTTTGGATGTCAATGGAAGCTGGGGACAAGTGGAAGAAGTCCTTGTTCAAAAGACCGTTTTGGTTTTTGGAGATGTCAGAGAAAACTGGTGGAGCCATTCTTAAGGGACCGTTAGTATGTTACTCCAATAAACAAAACACACCACGTTTTTACTCCAGATCGAAAGAGGTCTATCGTTTATGCGAGAGATCTCTTGACCTTGAGCTCAATTGAGATGGTGTGGCCATACTAGGAGGTTGGTTTCCTATTGAGCCTGAATTTTACTCACTTTAAGATTGGTTTAAGTGTATTAACTTGAGGTAAAAGGGGAAAAGAGGTTTGTGATTTCGAATTTCTGGTGAAAATTGTTGATTTTTCGAGGTTCGATGTGGCCCGAACCGGGAAGTCCTCAACAAAATTTCGAGAGCATGTGACAAATTAAGGAGTATGTGCACTGTGAAGGTTCAGTGGGTGGGGTTATTTGGATGTTCAGAGTCGTAAATACATGGAATGTCAGTAGAGTGGGCTGTTGTTGTGTTGTATCAATGATCTGTATTTAAAAGAGGTGATGTTATACTGGGAAGGCTTCTGATTGGCCCCAGAGAAAACGGTCGCGAAAATTACCCGATTCTACCCCAACGGTTCAGTAAATTCCATTTAGGCTAAATTAATCAACAGTAATTACATTTTCGACACAGTAAACTGGACTAGAGACTGAAATTCCAGATACAAGGGCTCAGGTGTTAGCTGTCAACGCTACACTTATTTCTGTTAATGTTTATAGAGCACAATGAAGGAAGTCATATCCTTCTTCAATTTCCATTTGATCATTTTTGCGGAGATTGAAATTAAAACTCATAACCTTTGTCACTTTTTGAACCAGAAGAGCAATTAGATAAACTTCGCTAACTTAAAAACGCTCCAAGAGACTCTCCTTAGTACCTCTAGTACCCTAGAATCCATTTCCGAACTCCATTAGTTCATATCAGGCCTGTAAGAAGCGCTAGCAACAAATTCGCGGATTTTCGAGAAAATTGCCTAATTGGGCGTCATGGTGAGGAAGGCGGTGTTTTCCAGCGCGGGGGGATGGGGAAAAGGCTGGAGAGAGGGACTGAGGAATGGACACTGCAGACCTCACATAGACCTCCCACCAACTTTTCGCAACTGGGAGCACTCGCCGAAATCGCGAATTTTACCCAATTGAGTCATCTTAAGAATCCAATGTTTTTCAACACCCTCCCCCTTTGAAATTTTCACTACCCAAAAATCTCCGCCCAGAATTCAGCCTAACTCCCACTAAAATTTAGGCTGAGCTCCCCCTAAAATTAAGAAAGTTAGAAGAAAGGTAATTAATTCCATTCGCGAACATTACCCAATTGGGGTACATCAGGACTTCGTTAGTTGATTGATAGCATAAAAACATCATGCTCATTCTGCTATTGTGACAGAACGGTGAGTGTTAAAGATGCTAAAATAGTTTTCTGAGTTCCTGCAACACTTAGGTGAAAGATTGTTTAACGTCTCCCAGCCCAAGTGTATATGATCAAAACGACGGAATCCTTGAAATTGACGTGCAGCTAGAATATGATCGGTCCTGATTTATTTAATTCCTGTGGATTTCTTCGCCATATTAATTTTAATTTACAAGAGAAGAGATCATAATTTTTGATCGAAAATGCGCCGGATCACGTTGACGTCGATAAGATTTATAAATATTCACGATAACGTCAGAACTGATAGTTAAAATACACTTTAAGTAGCATGTCTGGGCTCCTTTCATTCAACTGAATCGATTAGTACTAGTATCAACTCTGTATTTGAACTTTTGTTTTGAGTAGCTAGATTCACAGTCGAAAAGATTTTTTGACTCGACTTGCGAGTTGGAAAGCAACTTGGCCAACTTGGCCCAAAATTTCGCGAGCTGCAACTCTGCCCGTATAGTCCTAACTACTCTCTAGTAACTACTAATAACTCTAGCTACGGGCTACAATAGCTAGCTCATTGCTCAGGTTTCAAAACGCGCCCGATTCGAATTTCTCCATTTTCGCGTCAAACACCACAGACGCGTTCTAAATTGTATTTAATTTTTTCGCGTTATTTTCCCCTTTGATCAAATTTAATGCATAAATTTCAAAACTTGTGCCTTTCTCATTCCTTATTCAGGTCCAATTTTTTAGAGTTGTTCTTTGTTTGCAAACAAAACTCATCTCGAAGGGGCCCTGCAGGCACCAGCCCTCCCAATGTGTTTCCACTCCTACTCAAAGCAGAAGGAGTAAAAACATGAAAAAAATTGTTGATGAAATTGTAGTCTTGTTTCTCCCTTTCCTACAGTAAACCTCTTCCCCTGAACTCTTGCCATACCCATTACAGCTCATAATCAGTTCCTGATCCATCAACATCGTCCCCTTACATATTCCATTAATACCATCACCAGCAGAAACGAACGAGACTTCTAATTACACTACAGGGTTCAAGAGTTCAACATGATATCCCTGCTGCTCGTGCTCACACTGCTCACGTACGTGATTGCACAACCGTACGAAGGTTTCCCATTCTACAAACAACTGCCAACAGTGGCCAGAGCCAACCAACCGTACCACTTCCAACTCAACAACGAAACTTACTTGTCTCCATTAGGGCAAGTTACACTTTCAATTTCTGAAGCTCCATCTTGGTTAAATTTCGATCCAGAGAGCAGAGTTTTGTCAGGTACACCTTCTCAGGATGATGTTTCTGAGTCTGTCAGTTTCATATTATCAGCAACTGATTCTGAATCCTCGACAAGCTCAACTCAACATTTAGTCGTGTCTGGTAAGACCGGTCCTGTTGCCTCTACTGAATTCACAGTTTTATCGCAATTAGCAGAAATCGGACAAACTAATGGTGTCAATGCATTGGTTTTGGATCCAGGTGAAGTGTTCAACGTTACCTTTGATGCAAAGACATTTGACTCTGATGATGAGATTGTTGCTTATTATGGTACATCTTCTGATCGTACACCATTACCAAACTGGTTGTTCTTTGATGCATCAAATTTAAGATTTAGTGGGGTTGCACCTGCTGTTAATTCAGAAATCGCACCAGGTTTCCCATACACTTTCAACTTCATTGCTAGTGATTATCAAGGATTTAGTGGTTCTTCTTTGGATTTTAACATTATTGTTGGTGCTAATGATTTGACAACAAGTTTGAAAAATGTTGTTAATATAAATGGTACTTCTGGTGATGATATCAGATTTGATATTCCATTAGAATCAGTTTATCAAAATGGTGTTCCTATTAGGGCTGAACAAATTTCAAATGCTGTTCTTGAAGGAAATCCAGAATGGTTAAAATTGGATAATTTTACATTGGTTGGTACAATTCCAGAAGATTTCAGCCCAGATGACTCAAATTCATCATTCAACGTTACGTTGTTCGATACTTATTCAAATTCAGTTCATTTGTTTTTTGAAATTGAATTGATTTCTTCATTGTTTGCAGTTTCTTCATTCAGAACAATAAATGCAACAAGAGGTGATTTCTTTCAATATTATTTCCTACCAACTGATTTTACTGATTTTTCAAGCACAAACATCACCGTTGATTCAGGTGATGATGGTGAATGGTTAGAATATCATAGTTCTAATTTAACAATCAATGGTTTCACACCTGATGATTTCGATGAGACTACAATCACAGTCACTGCGAAATCAAGATCAATTGAAGATTCATTACCACTTGTTCTATATGGTGTCGACCCACTAGACAATGACTCATCCTCATCTTCAGCCTCATCTTCAAGCTCACACTCTTCATCATCGTCCAAATCACATTCTTCATCTTCTTCAAGTGCAATTAGTTCTGCTTCATCTTCAGAATCATCAACTTCTTCAACTTCAGAACCTACAGCAACAGAAGACGTCCTCAGTAAATCCGCAAATGACAGTGATAACAAGAAAAAACTAGCCATCGGGTTAGGTGTTGGAATCCCATTATTCATCATCATAATTGCTGCATTATTACTAGTATTCTGCTGCATGAGAAGAAGAAAAAACTCCAATGATTCAGACAAGGAACGTGGCGCTGATGGAACAACACCAAAGAAGATTTCAAAACCTATCCTGGGAAACCCAGCAAATGGTCAACATAACATGATTTCACCAAATGCTTATGATATGTCATCAACAGAAGGTTCTTTCACCAATGAAAAACTTGAATATGAAGAAGATGGTACACCAAAGAGATTAGGCGCATTGAATGCTTTGAAATTGGATGAAAAAGATTATTATTCTGATAATGGAAGTACATCAACTGCTAATAATTCTTCACTTGGATTGCATGATGATACAAGATCTTCATTCTATCATGATGCTTTGCAATCTCAGAGCACTGATCATTTGATGAAAGATTATGGATCTGATGAGGTTCCTGGTGCTGGTGCCACTGCTGCTGCTGCTGCTGGATATCCAAAGAGATCATGGAGACAAACAATTGATTCTAAAATCAACAGAGAATCATTAAACTCATTAGCGAGTGTTTCAACTAATGAATTATTAAGTATGAAATTAGCAGATGATGATGATATTAAGAAAGATCCAAGAAAATCCAACTTAAACTTCAGAGATTCTGCATTCCTTGGTTCTTCCACTTCTGCCATTTTAACCCGTGATGATAGTGGTAACATTCAAAGACTTGATTCAGATGGTAACATTGTAGAATCTTTGAAAGAAAGCAATAGTTACAACACAAGACAAAGGGCTTCAAAAGCCACTGATTTAGATATGCTTGCAGAAGAGCATGATTTCAGTCCAATAATAAAACATAGCACACATGGTAATTCATTCACTTCTAATTCTTCAAGTGATGAATTTTATCCAGTTAGTCATTATAACTCTAATGGTGAAACTGAATGGACCACGAATGGGAAATCAAGATCTGGCAATTCTAATGATTTCACAAGTCAGGGGAATGTATCAAAAGCCAAGTTGAAAAAATTCACGTATAAAGTCAAGGCTGATACGAATAATGATACTACACAATCGACTTATGAAACTGCAGAGATTGAATCTGTTTGAATTTGATTTCTCGATTGATGTTTGATATCTATTATACTGGAAGGTGAGAAAAAAGAGACTTTGTTGATGTTGTGATTTAGTTTTTCTGCGTTTTTGGGTAACTTTGGTGTTTTTGTTGTTCCTTTGATTTTTATTAATTTTTTTTGTAATAATATAGACAATTTATGTCTTTGTATAATCTTTTAACTTGTTTACGACCTTTTGATTATTCCTGTACCGATTCATAATCAATCATTGTTGGCATGTGACCACGTTAGTAAGGAAGGTATAACTACAATTTCGACATCTCTAAACTTGCTAATGGCTAGAATAATTTAATTAAGATAAAACGATAAATAAAGCAATTGAGAACAGATTCAAGCTTTTTGCTTGCTGGTTTCTAATTTCAAATGTTGAGCATAACGAGCAGTATCAAGAGCTCTTCTTCTACCTTCGATGAATTCAATCATTTCAGAATAAGTTTCAGGAATAACAGAACTATAACCTGGTCCTTTAACACCTTCTTGTGTAGAATCTCTAGGAACGTAGAATGAATAAATGAAAGATCCGGAAGGTCTAGTCTCCACTGCATCCAAATCCCTGACGGTGGTGTCGACTTTAACTTGAATGATAGTACCTGGTTTACTCAAGAAATCTTCTGGATCTTCGGTCAAATGATTAGCTGGTTCAGTTCCAAAATGTAAGAAATCACTTCCAATTTCAGAAACATCATGGTTGATATCACCATCATGAACGTGTTCAGTATAGACAACGGTTGATTTCATGTAAAGAACAGAACCAACAGGCACTGGTGCTCTGAAAGTAGTAGAATCTAAAGAGGTGAATCTAGGTAGGGCTCTAGTAGTTGCAGCAGCGGTACAGTAAGCTAATTCGAATGTTTGTCTCATCAAATAACCACCAAAGATCATGTATGAATGTCTGTTTCTGTATTGTGGTTGCATGAATGAAGTTGAATGGGTGACTGTGTCTTTCATGACACTGATACCAGTTGGTAATTCTTTAAATTGTGCTAATTTCTTGGATTCTAAGTACATTCTATGAATTAATTGAGATTCTTCTTGAGTTGGTGGTTTTTTGTTTAAATTTTCATTTCTTGCTAATAATTTCTTTTCAGCATTATGAGATTCGGCTCTTCTGAAATCAATCCATTCTTGTTCTGCAATTGGTAATAATCTGTTAACAGGGAATGATTTATGAGTTTCCGGATTTCTTGCAACAAAAGTGAAATTAGCAGTCAAGAAAACATCATCATCGTTAATATCTGATTCTTTTAAATCTTTGTTATCAACATCTCTTTCAGTAGCAGAAGCTTTAATTAAAATTTCCATTGAAGATCTACCTGTCCAGATAACAGAACCTGAAATAATAATGTTTTTCTTTTCAAAATCACCAACTTTCTTCAACATATAAATTCTATCAACACTAGCAGTGACAATAATTGGAGATGCTGGTAAACAATGACGATAACTAATTCTACCGGCAAGCGCATCAAGATCCTGGAAGATCTGACCCATACGCAATCTACCAGCAGCATTCACGTAGAAATCAGTCAATTGGGAATCCTTTTTGAATGGAAGAACTAAATAACTAAATGATTCAGCTCTTGTCTTATCAGAAACTATTGGTTTTTGAGGAGTATTGTATGAGAAAGAATCAATGATTTTACCCTGTGCCAATTGACGTTTTCTCTCTTTCAAAGCAGCCAACCAAGTGGCTCTTGGTCCCTTGTTTTCGAAATGTTCATTGACCCTCGTTGCGTCTCTTCTGTCTGCTAAGATGGTGGAACTGGCATCTTCGGCATCACTGGCCTCAATCGAGCCGGACTGGTCCGAGGAGGTGGACTTGTAACGTGGGAGCTGCGATCTGGCAGATCTGCTCACAATTGACACAAATGGCGTCTTGAGTCTCAACATTTTGCTTCTATTTTATGGTTTAAATAGACAGTAAAGTGAGTATTAAACCAATTTTCAGCTTTTATTTCCGATTCGGGAATTCCCGGGATCCGAAAATTATCACATGAACTGGTATGGGCACGTAACCATACTTACTCTTTACTCTTTACTATTAATACTACTACAAATCAACTTAAATATCAGTATAAATATTCATCTTTTATTGACCAGCAACTAGTTCAAGCCCAAAGTTTCTCTCTGGGATTTGGATCCTTCGACGTAGACCGGCTTAGCACCCAAAGAGGTGACTCTGGTTCCGTGTCTTGGGTCTTCTTCATCATTGTAATCGTCAATGGCATAGTGAACACTGACTCTGTTATCCCAGATGGCAGAAGCACCGAGGTTTCTGTCTTGTTCAGAAACGGCCCAGCTGAATCTGACCTGGATGTCCAAGTTCTTTTCCAAGACATCGAACAAGTATTGTAAGATGAGGTCTGATTCTTGTGGTTCTAAACCTTTGATACGAACGGTATGGCCTCTGTTGACGAACAAACCTTTCCAACCAGTGACTGGGTGAGTGATGACCAATGGATGTTCGGTCTCGGTGTATTTACCACCACCTAATAAGTCATTACGGTCAATGTACTTGTGAGCAGATCTGTGAATGGCAGTCTTACCATCAAGGAATTTTTGGAATTCTGGAGATAATTTATCATAAGCAGCATAACCAGAAGACCAAGCAGTGTCACCACCGGTTTTTGGAATAGCATCCAAATGTAAATGGGTAAGTGCTGGATTCAAGTGATCCAAATCGGTGTGCCATAATCTACCACCTCTTTTTCTGAAGTTGGCTTCTTGATTTTTTCTGTTGAATTTACCCCAGATGGTGGTGATACCAGTTGGACCATCAACACCTTGTAATGGGACTTGACCAGCTAAAGGATGCTTTTCAACTTGGTTTGAGAAAAATTCACCAATTTCTAATTGTTTTTGTGGTGCTAAATCTTGATTTCTAAAAAAGACAACAATTCTTTCAGAGATTAAAAGTGCTAATTCATCAAGTTCTTTTTCATTCAAGTCTTGTAATTGAACACCAACTAATTCAGTACCGACATATTTAGTCAAGTCTTTGACTTCTGTAGCTTTTGCGAACAAAGCTTTCTTTTCAGGATCAGCATTCTTACCTCTTTCAACATAACCTTCCTCTAAGTTTTTGAAGATTTGATCTCTTGTCTTAATAGAATCGTCAAGAAATAAAGTTAATTGTTCAGGACGTTTTGGATAACCTTCAGAGATATCAATACCATATTTTTCGAATCTTCTTTTAGTTGATTCTGGAAGTTCTTTGGAGTAATCATCACCAAATCCATCTTTGTAACCATTAATGTTTTTCAATTCAATTTCAACAGTTGGATTACCTGGTTTAGAAGAACCAATGTTTAAGTTGTTGTATTTGTTAACGATATCGTCAACGTTGTTTTGTAAAGTGGCAGTAGCAGTGGCAGATGGTGGCATTTTTAAAGTGTGTTTGAATCGATATCCTTCGAGCTGGATTATATTCTATTCATTTGATCTCTCTTTATATAGCATGGGGAAATATGCCACAATTCAAGAAATTGTGACAAGTTGGGGGACACGATTACAAATACACACTTCTCATTAGCTAAAATGTCGGACAATAGAAGTTTCGTTTAAACGTACGAGTTCGGTATTCCCAATAATAATTATCAGAAACTGTGGGTCCGTTCGGAGTTGCTCACTAATTTGGCAACACTGCCTGGGGAAGCAACTGTGTGGTTAGGGAAGACATTCAACGGTGAGACTGTGAGGTGAAATTCTTCGCATCGGTGTGAGTCAGAGAATCAACAGAGGTTACAAAGCCATAGCTTCCGGACCTCACTACACTCTACTGATTTGTAAATTCTAAGCCATAGTTGACGGATCATACGTTTGACACATTTTTTTCTGTTTGGTGGTAACTTGACGGAAATTGGAAGGTTTGCCGTGTCGATGGAACTGGAACATCACCAATGACCAATTACCTCGGATCTCTCTCCTTACCAACTCTTCCACGTTCCAGGAGTAAAAACGGATCCCACAACGGAGATCAGCCTCGGAATTCTCGCTATTTTCAGATAAGTGAGATCTCTTTTGTAGTTTTCAGCCACGTTAAAATTTTGACAGTCGTGCCCATACCATTCTTTTGTTTACCTTTTTTTTTTGTGTACACTTTTACACGATTTAAATTGACAGATTACTTAAATTGAATTTAATTCTCGAGAACTTGAACAATTGAACAGAAATAAGAGAAGAAATAGATTAATTTTTTAAAACAGAAAATATACAAGATGTGTATAAAATAAATCCTTGTCTTGAAAGATAAGATATTCAAGTTTCCAAGTCTTCTTTCCATACAACTCAATCGCTTCTTTTCAAACACTTCAGATTTATACAATGCAATTCTATATCAATAATTCAAACTTCACTCTTATTCCAGAATGGCAACGCACTGAAGTTACTTCCAATAATGAACCAATTGCAGAAATTTCAAACCCAGCTAACGAGGCTAATTCACCTGCAACCGTGCCTACCAATGATAATAACGCTTCCAATCCAGACATTGAAATCGAAACTAGTGAAACTCATGGAGAAAGAACTTTAGCAACATCATTGTTTCAATTTGGTTTACTCGCACCTGGCTTGTGTTCATTACCTTCCAGTAATTTATCAAGAGGTAGATTTGATAGGGGGTTCAGATATTCAACCCCAGAAACGTCCAATGGTTCAAACATTTCAGATCTGTCAGAAGTTCATACCGGTGATGAGGTTGGTTTGCAAAGGGTACAGAATCTTCCATTTTCAAGAAGTGATCCAAACTTAGTTGGACAAAATTTTGATGGTGATTTAGTTACTATTGTTCCACTTGATACTCATTCGGATCAACAATTCAGTCCTAATGTGGAAGACGTTAGTTATGTTGTTCAACTACCTGGAGTCGTTGAAGAGTCATTGTCCGTTGAAGAGTCTGTTGAGCATTGGCTTTTCCAAAATTCAGTGAGTGGTGCACCTGGGTATTCAGCTGATATAGAAGATGATTATGATGATTTATCAATTGGATCAGATTTGAATCAGAAACCAGATGGCGAAGAATGGGACATCCTTGCAACTGATGCCCGATGGGGTATTGATTGGAGGAGTCATCAACAACTATTGAAACATCGTGCCTATTTGAATTCATTACGTGCCGCTAGTGTCCCACTCAGTGTTCAATTAGATTCAGAAAATGCGTTTCAAGTGAATAGTCTTGATGATGCTGGGTTGCAGAGATATGAATGGATCACTTGCAATTCCAATTCACTAAGGTCTTCCTATGGCAATTCTTCTTTCAATCATGATGATGAGAATGCGATTAAAACTCCAATTGGTGAGCCAAATCTCAGGATTCATGAAGAAGATGGCTGGGTTATAGTTGATGAATTGGATGAAGATTCTTATGGTGATGACTTTAATGAACTTTTGAAAGTTTGTAATTGTTCCTTGGAAGGATCACAGCATTTGCTTATTGTGGATGATGATGATGATATTGGTTCGGGTTATAAAACCCCTTTTATTGGGAGATCAATTTGGTCTAAAACTGAAGAAGTTTCGAATTGGGATAATAGTCCATCCAGGGCATTCTGGTCAAGTGATTGGTGTCAATCCAATCAAACTTCTCAAATTTCTTCAAATGAGTGTGTTTCGAATATTCAAGTGGATGAAGATGATCAAAATCAAGTATCAATTGAAGAAGCACTTCAATCAGAATCCCAAATTTTCCAAGATTGTTTCCACAGGGTAAACTATCTCCTTCAAAACCATCAATATCAACAAAGTTATTATGATTCATTGTTTGATGAGTATCATACCCAAGACATCCAAGATCTTTATTTCTCACAACCGGGCTCGACTCAGGAATGGTACCGTGATGAAGAACTTCAAGATTATTACTATAGTTTATGGGCAAGACAATATGCTAAGGATTATGAAGATGCGATGAAATCAGCTGAAGCTTATAGTTTTTTCTTCCGGAAGTATTATGTCAATACTAGTTATTGCTACCCATATCCTGGTCAATATCAGTATTACTAGCCATATCAATGCTATCAAGACCAAGACCAAGACCAAGATCAAAGTCAGATTCAGCAGTATCCAAGTAAGGGTCAACTTGAACAGACTCCAGAGACTTCAGGAACAGAACTATTACCAAATTGAAACCGAAGAAGAATAAAATGAAACAAACAGCACTTCTACAGAATCATCATCGAAGAAACTTGAAGGTTCAAGATTTCAACCAATTGTTTGATAATTGCACAGAATCCAATCGTTAATGTGAAAAGGAAAGAAGCTGCGATACCTGCAAAGAACTACAACTCATCTTGAGACAGGTGCCATTTGTGAGACAAAGTGCCGCGTCATTTAGAGGTGCAGAGTTTATGCACGAGTTGTTTACTGTTGAGCGTGTAGAGCGTGGAGCCACTGCGAGCAACAATCAATTGTGTAGTAGTTAGTAGTTACTTGCTCAAGTGTCCCTATCTCCAATGAGTGCTCTCATAGACCTCAATAACATCACTTCACTAAAATTAATTGCCAATTGCCCTTCAAACTGCTGAATTAAGTGAGTACCAGTATAATTTACAAATATATAAACAACCTCTCAAGAGTAAATAAGTCAAACACACCCAAAGTATCAACCTCGGTGTTAATGCCCACGGCCAAATTCCATGTCCACACTTTAACAATTCAAAAGTAAACAAACAATTTCTGCACTAAAAAAAAAAAAAAAATAACTCCACACTTTTTTTCAATTTTAAAAAAAAAATGAGTTGGAGTAAAAAAAAAAAAAAAAAAAAAAATTCCGCACAAAAAAAAAAAAAAAAAATGGCCGTGTGCTTTTTTTCTATTTTTAAAATAAAATGGGGAATAGAAAAAAAAAAAAAAAAAAAAAAAAAGTAAAGAAGGCTGCACAACCACAATCACGTGCAATGTCGCATTTCACGTGACTTACACTCATTTGTGGTACGGCCACTCTGTGGTGGGCCCTTCGTGGAGCCACGGTTCTCCGTAGTTTAGAGAGAGCAGGAAAAAAAAATTCCGTCAAGTGACAGTTTTTATAAATAAAAAGAATCAACAATCCATCATTTGGTGTAAACTGTGGTTTCAGTGTTTTCTCAACATTTTGAACGTTTTGAACATTTTGACAGTGTTTACTTACAAACTGAATCTTTTTTTTTTGGCTTTGACAGAAAGAATAACACGCAAATAACAACAATGAACCATAATCAGGATAACTTAACTCCTGCTGCCTTGTTGGAACAGTTGGTGTACGTGGACACGTTCATGCCGGAAATAGACGACCCAACCACTTTGGACGAGCGACTCACTGCTGAGCTCAGTGCGTTTGCAGACGATGAGTTCGTTTTCCCAGACGAGGAAAAACCACAACAGAATGGGGATGATGTCAAGGATGATTTGATGGATAGATTTAACCATATGAATAATTTCCCAACTCATAACAATAACAACAGCAATAATAATAACAGAGTGCCGGATGTCAAACAGTTTAATACTTTACAATCATCGAATTTCAGTTCTGGAATATCAAATGTGCTTTCCCCCTTGAGTTCACTTCAATCATCATCAGCAACAGTCACACATCATAACAATTTAGGAAACTCATTGACTTCTAATCCTAATAACCATTCACTTACAGACCAAGCAAACGATGGGCCTAAAGACCTATTGTCAAATTTGCCAAAAGTTGCAGTACCACCAGGTGCACAATCTTCATTAATTGCTGCTGGGTTAAGTCAGACTCAAATTGATGCATTAGCTGCCTTAGTTGCTCAACATCAAGGGACTGGTTCAATAGACAATGGAAAGAATCTTAACGGGAATAATGTGAATCATTTGAATAATGGATTAAGTGAGTTTGGTAATGATGATTTCTTGGGTAATTCAGTAAGTGTGAATCCAACAGTGACAACTTCTAATCATACGAGTATTTCATCAACTGGTGGTGCTGCATCTCCTTTAAAATTCCAAACCGTTCGTCGTTCGAACTCAACCACAAAGGATTCAACAGGAAATGAACAACAAAATGAAGATGTTGACCTTGATAAGAGAAGAAGAAATACGGCAGCATCAGCAAGATTTAGAATCAAGAAGAAATTAAAAGAACAAGAATTGGAAAGAACAGTACGTGAATTAAATGAATTAACAATGACTTTAGAAAAAAAAATTCAAACTTTAGAAATGGAGAATAAATTATTGAGAAATTTAGTTGTTGAAAAAGGTGAACAGAGAAATAATGAAGAATTAGCAAATTTGAAAAAGAAAGTTAAACTTGAAACTTCAAATAATAATAATGGGTATTCTGCTGGCACAAACTCAAATTTTTAAAGGTACTTAAACATACCCTGTGATATTCTGATTTCTGATCTTTTGATTTTTGATTTTTGATTTTTGATTTTATCCTAATGCTTTTTAATGAATGATTATATGAGAAATGGCGTAGGTTATGAGTCTATTCTCTAGTACTGTCTCGTTCAAAGGTTCTCTCTTCTCTTGAAAGTTCACACTGTTCACCATAGTAAATCAAGTGATGACAGTGTTTACGCGACTACTTCCCTCATCGCCTCAAAAGTAGACAATATGGAATATCTTGAGAGTCCAGAGTCTAGAGTCTATAGTTCAGATACGAACACAAAGTTGTCTATTGTCCCAGAACGGGACAAATCATATCGTGATTCCATACTTCCAGAGTCCAGATTCCAGACTCTCTGGTCTATTGTTCAGTGGAAGTAGTGGAAAAGTGGAAGTACACAGCCGAGACTTGGCCCACGTTGTCCAGACTCCAGACTTCATAATACGAAATTCTGGGGTTAAAAGAGCCTTTGGCACGTTGTCAGGAGTCAAGACCATGACCTAACTATGCATTACACCTTATGCTAAGTAGTACTAAGTAGACCGTTCAAGGATTTAAGCTTAAGGCCATCCCCGGGCTTCGGATTTAGTTCTTTGTCGATAACGAGATTGTTTATTTCTGCTGATAAGAGACAAAGACAAAGACAGAGACAAAGAACGATACGGACAGATCGGCTTCCCCAGACAAAAAAGAAACGGTATACACGCTACCAACAAACAAACAGATATTTCACTGTATTAAACCATTAAACCGGGTAGATTATACAAAACCTTTGGGCTTTAAACCTTTAATCTTCCTCTGAAGTAGGAAGAAAATAAAGGTGTTAAAAAAAAAACTCCAAAAAAAAAAAAAGAAAATGTCCAAAAATGTCCAAAATCGGTACTAATAAAACCGTTTGATAAGATAAAAACATGAAACATAAAAAACACAAAATGCTGAAAAAAACACGTACAATGAATGCAATTAGTGAAACGCATGTCCCCGCCCGGAATTAAGGGCTGTAGTGAGGAAACACATCTAGTCTGAGAACGTAGACTGTAGACTCTTAGAGTAAAATAATCATAATAAAAACAGATTCTAATTAGAGCTCGTGGAACTGTTTGAGCTTAATCTTCTCCATCTCAACTTCCCTGCAAACTTCTTGAATCCAACACCAGCTTCACTAAAACTATTCTTTGCCCGTCTTGAATACTCTTCAGTTTGTGACCCAATGTTATTGGTGCTCACTGGTCTTGGTGGGATTTCAATGGTTTCATTTGTGGCGGAACTATTCGATCTAGAATCAACAACTGCATTTTCATATGCACTTAATGGGGATTGTGATCTTTCAACTTGTGGATCGAAATAATTAGAATTCGTTGACAAAAATGGCGATTTCCCATTCTCAACAGTGTCACTTGTTCTTCTGAAACCAGGGGTGAACACCTCGTGGCTAGGTGTGGGTAATAATGGATAATAATCATCGATTTCTCTAGTTGGTGAAACATCGGTATTAATTCCCGGTGCAGATGGTGGTGGTGGATTGAAATACTGTGGGCTTGATCTTTTCACATGTGATATGAATTGGAAGTATGTGTCTCTCAAGAGTTCTTTGATGCTTAACATTGTAGTTTCTATTAATTCCACTTGTGGTAATGAATTAGATTGGAAATGAAACAATAGTTGAGTCTTTATATCTGATGGGATGTTGACTTCTTTAGGGGAATCATGTGAAATAAACTGTTGGAAAATATGTAACCATTGTTGGGTTCGTTCATTTTGGAAAAAATCATAGTTTTTGGTATCTATATCATTTTGTTGTTGTCTTGTTGTTAAAAGATATTGATTTGAATTCATTAAAAATTCTAAATTTTCAGCACAATGTCTAGATTTCAAATAACTCATGAATGAGACCCTGGAGTATGGTGCTTTCGACAAACCCGAAAGTAGTGTTTCCAAACTTGGTGGCTGAGTTAAATGTTCCTCTTCGGTTTCCAGCTTGTCAATTTCCTGGATGTATAGCTTGAGTTCATCTGGGGGTGGAGAAAGAGGTGTGGTGACCTCCGGGTGGTGGAACTTTAGTTCGTCAATGGGTACCAGGTCGACCATGTGTGTTGCTAGTATAGATACTGGTGTTGGAACTTGGGGGGTCTGGCTATTGGGATAAAGGTCAGATTAAAGGGGGAAGTATTGGGAAACAAAGAGGATTGTGATTTTCTTTTATATGGATTAGGAGATCTGTGCATTGATGCAAGACAAACCGTTTTTAAACACCTTTCAAGTTTCAACGGTTGCGAATATTTTGGGACACGGGACAAAGGGACAAATGGGGTGAGCTGATAAGTGTTAGTGTTAGTTTTACTTGTATATTTACTTCTTTCAGGAATCAGTACCAGTGTTGTTGTTGCTGATGTAGTTACTAGTAGTACGCTAAGAGTATTCCACCAGAGTCACCCC